>MU713947.1:16532-29260 GCA_026770625.1 Nicotiana glauca | reverse complement strand
AGGACTGGACAAAATAGCAAGGTTTGGGTTACAAGACAATATCCGGGTTACACCCTGAAATAACCCGGACAGACAAAAATGACAACAAAATAAGCCACCAAGATTTCTTCTTACATGACTCCCCAATTGATAAGCCTGACATTTAGCCACAAGCCCGATTATCAGAATTACTATAGCCTTCTCCCATTTCAGTCGACAAATTCCCGACTGGATTCTCATATCCCATGTCACAAGGCATCATCCCAACAAAGTGTGCATCATCATGTGCAGGTAAAGGATTCAGCGTGATATTCTGGGTGTCACTATCTTGGATCTCAATCAGGTTTTCCTGGATCTTGTGTTTCCGGCTCACCACAAACCAACCACCTCAATTTTCTCAACAATTTAAAAAACAATATGTTAGAATGGACTCAGTCAGTCCTCGTTATTAACAACATCTTTTTTTTCCTTTTTTTCCATTTTTTTTTCATTATGTGTTTTTTTTTTGTTGTGGTCGAATCTTATGGAGATTGCCTACGTATCATGACCCTGCATGAATCAGACCTTGTGTAGTTCGGGCCGATAAAAGGCAAACAACAATAAAACATTTTTTTTTTTGCTTTTTTAGGAATTTTCAATTTTCACAATAAAACAAACTTGAGTACAAAGTTTTTTTTAACTGACCAAACTAACAGACTTTGACGAAAAGAATACTTAGAGACTTGAAAATCAAATAACCCACATAAAAGAATTACAAACTCAAAAATAAACGGACAAATTCCATCCCCTATATGCCAATTTTAACCAAAGGGCTATTTTTGCAAACGTGGCCCCTTCTCAATTTCACATGAATTTTGAGGCCGGGAAGGATTATTTTAAAACAGTTTCACAAACCTGTCCGTTCTTTTACGAAAATAGCCTTTCGACAACTGAAAGATACTCTAAGGCTATCACGGCAAGAACATTTTAATACACTGCCGAAGCTGGCTCGGCTTATTTTGACCAAAATTCCAAATGGTATTCACTTGTCCACTCACTCTTTTTTTTCTTGTTTTTTTTTTCAAATTAAAATAAAAGACCCGGTTTTGCAAACACGACCTTTTAGCGCCTCGGGGGCGAAGATTTTAAGGCTGCGAGGGTCGAAAATCAAAACCTGACCCAAAGCGGTCATTCATGCAAAGTTAACCTTCCGGCGTCCCTTTCAGGAACATTCGGCTATATTTGATAAGGACGGCATCACCCGACTTATTTATAACAAAATTAGAATTTGACATTTTTTTTATTTTTGCAAAATGGAAAGTTAGACCCGATGAAGGTTGCCTACATATCTCACATCCGGTGAGAATCAAACCAGCGTAGTTCTGCCAAAACAAACTACTTTTTAAAACAATGACATTTCCTTTTCCTTTTTAAAATTTTTTTTTATTAGTAAGCAAAACGAGCTATTTTTGAAAACAAGACTATATTTTTTTCCTTTTCCAATTCAATGACATATAAAACGAACTATTGCATTCTTCACTTTATTGACAACAAATAACTATTTTTTTTAAGAATAACATCACACATTTTTTATATATATAAATAAAGGATTTTATTTATTTATTTTTTACTTTTTTTATTTTTTTAAAAAAACATTTTTTTTAATTGGCAAACAAAACAAACTTTTTTTTTCATTTTATTGACTTGTATAAACTATTTTTGAAAATAAAATCATACTTTTTATTTTTTATTTTTTATATTGGAAAATAAAGCAAATTATTTTTGAAAATATTTATTTTTTCAGTGGAAATAAAACAAATAATTTTGAAAAATAAAACTCTTCATTTTTTTCTTGGCAAATTAATCAAACTATTTTGAAAAAAAAAACTTATCTTTTTTATTAACAAACAAAATAAACTATAAAAATATATTTTTTTCTTTTTCAAAAAATAGGCAGAGTTTCGACACTACTTGAACATTGTTATCTACACAGTTATTTTTTTCATTTTCATTTTTTTTCTTTTTCCCCAATATTTAAAAACCGGCCGACATGCAAATCTGAAGCAAATAAATGCATAAAACAAACAGGATGTAGCAGGATGGTCTTTTCATTTCAGGTTGCCTGTTCTAGACGAACCCAACCCTTGTGTTGGGTCCCCTAAGTCAAATGCAACATGATGCAAATAAGCGTTCCTACTAGGGATTCGGTATGAAGTCATGTTATTCTAAGTTCAAAACTTAGGTATGTGTTCTAGACTGGACACCCGAGCGGACCACTCGAGTCGAGGAAGGGGCAACGTACCGGGGACCAAAAGGCCATCCGGCTTAGTAACTTGTCCAACCTCTTTCTTATTTCAGGGTATTGATTCTAACAGAATAGGGAGTCTTAACCAGTAAGCACATCCCCGGAGGTGAGAAGAGCAGAGAAGGGTTTCAGCACAGTTTATATATACAGTTCAAATAATATCAAAGCGATAAAAATCATCATTTTGCACATTAAGCACATATAATATGAAAATATCAGATAATAAAGCCAAAAAATAACAATTTATCATAAGCTCGAATTTCTAACCCTGAACCAGTGGTTCTGGGTTGTTTTTCCCCAGCAGAGTCGCCAGAGCTATCACACCTCCTTTTGGCGCTACCGCACACCGCAAAGGGCGCGGTAAAAGGACTTTTTCCAATTAAAGGACAATCGAAACGAGACTTATTTATTTAATTTAGAGTCGCCACTTGGGAGATTTATGATGTCCCAAGTCACCGGTTGAATCCCGAATCGAGGAAAGGTTTGACTCTATTTAATGGTCCGCGAACCAGAAATCCGAATAAGGAATTCTGTTAACCCGGGAGAAGGTATTAGGCATTCCCGAGTTCCGTGGTTCTAGCACGGTCGCTCAACTANATTTGGATTTTGGTCACATAAATGTGCACCCGAGTTTAAGGAGGTAATATTAAAAGGCGCGCCTAGAGAGTCTAACGCGTTATCATTTTGGGGAAGGCCGCGAAATTCGCTAAACGGCTCATCCCGGAATCTAAGTATTTTAATACAAACATTTATTGAGGGCCCCACAATTTGTATCTTTTACTTGGCGAGGCTCGTCTCATTTTCATTATTTAAAAGGGCAAACCTAAGGCAATTAGGATTTTCTACTTTTGTTTTTATTTTTTTATTTTTTTTTATTGTTTTGTCTCTCAAACAAATTAACTAGAAAAGAAAACAAAAGTATTATAATCTAAATGTATAGTTTATTGCACGGATACTTCTATAGTAAATATATGCCAATTCCTTGACTCAAATTTCTTTCTTAATCTAATTAAATCAACTCAGCAAATTACGTAAGTAAATTCAAACTAACATTTATTTCATTGCTCAAAAGATTCCTTTTATACAAAATGGTCAAGTATCCATCAAACATGAAAAAAGCAAATACCATCTACTGTTACATCATTTGTGATTACCATATACTATTAATGAACAAATAGAAGTATGCTACTGTAGCAACCAAAATAAAACCAAAATCTCAAAGCCAATGAACACAATAACATGGAAATTAGCATCCACAATATTCAGAAAAATGGTAGGATCCAAATGACATTGAAAACTAAACAAGAAAATAAATTAAATAACACCAACATATGCTGCAAAAATCATTTATTCAAAGCGACACCAAAGAGATAATGACGAGAGAAGAAGACATAACCTCTTGTTAGCTGGACCGAACCTTGACGGATAAACTCGAACCTCGTCGGTGACTGACAGTGATAAAGCTACTGGACCTCGTCATTTCCTGTGATGTAACAATGAAACAAAACGGAGAGGACAGATGAGGATGGGAAGGGCGAGACAGCAGTAGCGTTCGCTGGCAGCGTAGGATCGTTTGGACAAGAACAACGACGCTTTGGTAACTGTCGCTGCTGCGGGCGGGTTTGGTAACTGTTGGAGGGTCGTTTGTCGAGGGTGGTCGACGGGAAGGGTGATGTGGTCGTGAGGCTAGAGTGACGACTGGACGTGGATGGTCGTTTGGTGAGTGTTCCTGGTGAGTTTCTGGCTGGCCTACGGGAGAGGGGGGGGGGCTGTGGTTTGGTTCGTTCAGAAGGGACGAGCTGGGGACGATAAGGGAGCTGCTGGTCGACGCTGCTACGAGGTCAGCGACGAGGACGGGGCTGGGGTCGTTGGCGTGACAATGGTCGACGTTGAGGGGAACAGGTGAAGGTGATGACGGGAGGAGAAGTGTTGGTTATCGTTAGGGTGTTTTGTTTTGGTTTTTGTTTATTTTTTTTTCAGGCAGAAGATTTCTCCCATTTGTGTCCCCACATGTGGTGGGTTCGAATTATTATGGGTTAGGTCCAAAAATTAGGCCTAAAAACGGGTAGTTTGAACCTGAATATTATTCTTTGCACGAAACCGAGAATAAGAACACGATGTTATTTAATTAATCCTACGTAGAAAAATAACTATTAAAATAAGACTCACAATTAAAACAACACTATTTTTATATTTTTTCAAGATTAAAGTATCTACAAAATATTATTGAAACTATTTTTTTTCTTTTAATTTTCGTTTTTATATAAAGATAAAAATATAAAGTACTATTTTTGTATTTTTAAAAGATTAAAATGACTACAAAATATTAATGAAACTAATTTTTGTAATTTTCGAATTATATAAAGATAAAAAGATAAGGTATTGTTTTTTTTTTTTGTATTTTTCAAGTTTATGAGAAATACATAAACTAAAATTTATATATCTTTTTTTTGTGTTTTTTCATTTTTGTAATGAAAATAAAGTGAAAGAGTCAGAATTAGCTGAGATAGCTATATTAGACCTAAACTAAATATTTACGCTAAAAATATGAAAAATCTCGGGGAGGGTCAAAAATCACACGTCTACACCCTATATAAAGGAGGCCTTGTAGTAGTTGTAGGATCATCTAGCAATCATCTTGTAAACCTTGTAAATCTTTTATGAAATACTACATATGAGTTCTTTCTAAATTTCTCTCTTGTTCTTTCTTTCGAATAGATGGAAAGGCCGGTCCAAGTATGAAAAATAGAGTAAGAATACTCTAAGAAAGTTAGCTTATTGTAGTACGAAAGATTTATGAGTTATAAACAACTAACGTTGGTTATAGTACAAAAGTTTTCTGAGTTGTGCAGTTTGGCAAGCCGTTCCTTATGGGTTGTTGAAGCCAGCCCCTTTTGTAGGAAAACTTTTGCGACTATAAACAAATTAACTATTTGTGTAGCTTGGCAATCCGTCTCTTATGGGTTGTTGAAGCCAGCCCCTTTTGTAGGGAAACTTTCGTATCTATGGTATAGTTTGCTTTCTTGGAGTCTCTTGCTCTGTTTCTTTGTACTGTGGTATCAAAGCCAACCCATCCTTTCGGAGGGAGGAACAGTTTACCAAATATGTCTGAGTCATTTCGTTCATCCTCATCCTTTTCTCTTGCAAAAATTAATATGTCCCCTACTCTATATAAAACCTTGTCCAAAAAATATGATTACCTATATGAAGTAGATATCTTACCCGAAGACCAAAAAGTATCGCCCACTAAACTACCTCTCATAAACCCTTACTCAGCCTTTGCCAAAAATTCCTTTGCACCCTGGACCCAAATTCGTTCCTTAGTCCAACACAGACCAAAAGGAGTTAAAGAATATGTTGCTGCCTCGAAACTTGACCAGCATAAAATTCTTGCCACTCGAGAGGAACAATTTATCACCCTTCAAATACCAGATGATTTTCCCAGATAATGGAGAGATCATGGTTTTTCCCATATCCATTTTGGTGCCATACGAATTGCTTTAACATATCACGGAAGAAAAGGTCAACCTGTCGTAGCTCGACTTTCTCTTCTAGATACAAGATATTTGGAGTACCAACATGCAAACTTAGGTACTGCCGAAGTTACCCTAAATGCCGGAATTGTCTTCATAACCATCTTTCCAAATTTTAACATGTCCCTTTATGACCCATACCTAACCGAAGCCCAAATCCAAGTCCAAATCCAAGGAGCCCCATAAGCCAAAGACTCAATCCAAGCTACTCTTCACCACCAAATGGCATGGCGAGTCCAAAATCATGCCATGTATCTTTGCCTACCCGGAGGATAAAATTCCTTACTCTTAAATATTGATGCTACCAAAGGAAACACCATGTGCACCCAAATAGCTAGACAGATTTCTAGAGATGAACTTGTCAAAATCCTTCCTGATTCCTGGATCACAAATTATGAGAAGCTAAGAGAACCAGAGGAATCTCTGCAATCTGGGGAACCAACTTTTACCAAAAGAAGTGACAAAACCGTTTTCATAAGCTTTAACCATTCCCATCTCAAAAAAACCAATAAAACCATCTTTTCTTGCCAAATGATTCAACCTAAAGATACAACGGATACATACCCAGAACCTAAAGGAGAATTCTTCTGGAATATACAGAGCATCATGGAAGAACATGACTGGTACCAATATTTCGACAAAGAAGGAAAACGAATGTGGTGGTTCAAATGCCCCTTCACTGGACACTGCCCATGGGATCTTGGTTGCACTTGCCAGGACTGTTTAGAAGATCCAATTGGAGAATATGATGAACATCGCCAGCGCAAACCAAAATCCAAGAAAAAGGGTAAAACTACTTAAAGATAATTTCGGGCCAAATATGAAACTAAAGATCCTTCGATTGGCTCATTAAGCCGTCCAGGTAAATATGAATTTCTTGTCAGTTATAAACCCCAGAATGTCCAAAACTACCAGAAAAATTCACCCATAGCTGCGAAGATAGTGAAACTATGCCCAAATCCAAACCAACATCACCTCATGCCCCAGAATCCAAAAAGCAACCTGAACCTAAAACTCCACCAACCCAAAGGTCCACACACCCAAAAATATTCATGATGAGCCCTTCAAGTTCCATCCACTCCTAAGATTTTCCTCCTCTTCAACCTTTTCAAAAAGAGGGTATCAGCCATGCTCCAAAAATCTCCAAGAAAAACATAGTCCTACCATCTGGAGAAAAAACCCCCAACAAGTGACATTGAAGCAACAATGAATTGGCAATAAGAAAATTCCATCTTCCAGAACAAAGTGCTCAATAATATTGGCAACAACATCAAAAACGTGGCCCATGCGCAAAACAATTTAATGAGCAAAGTGGAAACAATAGAGAAAAAGGTGGAGCAGACATCATCTCAACATGCAGGACTGATCAAAGCCATGGAACTAAGGTTGGCAAATTTACAATATGAGATCTTTCCGCCAGGAACTTCACTTTTCCAATTTTTCCAACAACAACAACAGGAGACGATTTCCATCAAATAACAAATCAAACTTCTGAGAAATGATCACTCTGAGCCACAAAGAACCCCAGTTTTCCCTTCAAAACCTAGCTTCTTCCTTATGTCTCCACAAGCATACTCACCACCTAAATTGGACTACACCTTTTCTACCTTTCCATCTACCCCACAAAATCCAATCTCTTTTACCCGACCAGCAAAAGAAGAAAATGATTTTGATATCGCAAAAATGGTTTAGGAAAGGAAAGATGCCCTTGCAGCAAAGAAACAAACAAAGAAAAGGCGAGACCAAGGAGAAAGTTCAAAAGGATCGAACCCTGAAAATCTGATGATTTATGACCAGAAGGCTCCAAACCTCTATGTCTCTCCGCCAAGATACATATCAGAAGAAGATACCCCATGGTCGGAATCCCTAAACTCATCAGACAATGAAACAATGGATGATATCTCTCAAGCAAGCAATGAATCCACAACGAACTCTTCCGAATAAGACGATCCCCCAATATTTGTAAACCAGCCAAGAGATCCAGAAATATCTGAAGTAAATGATGAACAAGAAGGCATGACAGATGAACCAATCCCAGAAAGAAGATATGAGCCCATGTCGTCAAAGCCAGTTGAAACTGGTTTCCACACTTTCACCTTAGATGATGTCAAGGTTTCAAAATAGCCTCAACGGATCCAAGACTTCTATACTTGGATAGTGACCAGAAATTTTGGTGGAACGAGAAAAGTATATCATCCTTTAAGAACTCACTTCACGATTCACAGGAATCCTCAGAGACTGGTGGAATGCACTTGGAATTCAAGACAAAAATACTTTTCTTACTTTCCAGGATTTTGCCTTCAACATCAGAATCCTATATGAAGTTTTCTGCGGAGCTGCTGGATAAAGATAGGAGAAAATGCGAAGGCAACTCTTCGAGATGAAGACTGTGTTATTTGACAAAAAAGACATTGATAGACATTTTCAAAAAATGGCGAAGATATACTTCGAGATTGGAGGAGACATCAATCTAAAGCATGCTTTTGTATCTTCACTGCCAAAGTTGTTGGCAAGTCGAACCATGACCATCATCGAAGAAAAGTTTCAGTCCATAACCATCCCACAAATTGGTTACATCAGGCAAGCTATTTTTGTAGCATTGGATGATATTTGTACTAAGCGCTCTGCCCTAAAAAAATTATCCAACACAATCCAGTGCTTGATAAAGCATGCCACAAATGTGATCTAATCATTGGATCAGGATACACATGCCGCACATCAAGGAGAAGGAGAGAATTCAGGAGTTTCAAATGGCCAAGAATTCCAGACGAGAAATCAAGGTCCAAGAGACGTACAAAATATTTCAGACGGAGAAGGCCAGGAAATTTTCACAAGAAAAACAGATGTTTTATTTGTCATAAGATTGGACATTTTGCTAAAAATTGTCCACAATCAAGAAGATCTGTCAAACTCATTGAAGAGATTGAAGATTATACTGGCATACATCTTGGAAAGGAGGAGGACCTTGAATCCATATTCTCTGGGGATGATGAACCTAATGACGGAACATTATTCTCTCTTGATATCTATGAAGCTAAAGGCAATGATCATTACCAGATTTCAAAACCAATGATCAAAGCTCGAGAGGAGATCAATGCCCTCACAGTCGTTCCTCAAGTAGAACTCAAAGTTTATATATCAAAGTGGGACAAACCAAATCTAGTTATTGCTTTCATCGACACCGGAGCTGCTTCCTCACTTATAAATCCTGTCGTTCTCCCTGAAGATAAATGGATATAGTTTTTTAAGGATTTCAACACTGTATCAAATGCAATCTTAACCACCATTGAGTTCTTTCCAGGATTGAAGTACAGAACGAAGCTGCTAGGATCTGATGTACTAGGAAAAGATCTTATTATTGGATTCGACATTTACAGACAGCTTAGAGATCAGCTCCAGATCAAGGCTAACGGGATAGAATTTAAAAAGCAGTTCAGGCCTTATTCTGAGATTCCAAGGCTATTCCAAATCACTAATGACGAACAGATTAAAGAGATTGAGCAAAATCTCATTGAACAATCATGTACCGACTCCCACAAGGATTTCATGAAGAAAGGGAAACGCCCGCTATGGAAAAATGAATAATTTTTTATCAAGCTACCTTTCAAGAAAAATGAAAATATCAATCCGACAAAAGCCATTCATTCAGGGATGAATCCAGATCGTCTTCAGCTCACGAAGAAAGAATGTGAAGAACTTTTGGAATTTGATCTGATCGAGCCATCAGATTCACAGTGGGCATGCGAAGCATTTTATATCAACCAAAGGGTTGAGAAAACAAGAGGAAAACTCAGGTTAGTCATCAACTACCAGCCACTTACCCATTTCCTCCAAGATCATAAGTTCCCTATCCCAAATAAACTCACCTTTTTTCCCACTTAGCTAAGACCAAATATTTTTCTAAATTTGATTTAAAGTCAGGATTTTGACAATTAGGAATCCACCCTGAAGAACGACCCAAAATGGGATTTTGTATCCCCGATCATCACTTCCAATGGAAAGTCATGCCCTTCGGGTTAAAAACAGCACCTTCCTTGTTCCAAAAGGCCATGATAAAAATATTCCAACCCATCCTCCATATTGCTTTAGTCTACATTGATGACATCCTGTTATTTAGTAATTAATTAGATGAACACATCAATCTGCTTCGTCAATTTGAGGCATTGGTAACACAATACGAAATCATGCTCTCAGCAAAATAGATGGTTCTTGCTCAAAAGGAGATTGATTTTCTTGGAATGCATTTTGTCAAAGGAGAATACAGTCCAGGACCACATATATGTCAGGAACTACTCAATTTTCCAGATACCAACTTCACAACAAGGTAGATACAACAATTTTTGGGCTTAATAAATTATGTGAGAGATTTTATTCCAAATATCTCTACATACATTTCTCCACTTACAGAGATGCTCAAGAAAAATGCTCCACCATGGGAAAAGAAACAAGATGAAGCACTCAAGGAAATAAAGGAAATTTCTAAAAATGTCAAGTCCCTCTATATCCCTTCGGACGGTAAGAAGATATTACAGATTGATGCCAGCAATGAATATTGGAGTGCTGTTCTATTTGAAGAAAAAGATGGCCAGTGGAAAATATGCGGATACGCTAGTGGAAAGTTCAAAGATGCCGAGTAACATTATCACTCCACTTTCAAGGAAATTCTTGCAGTAAAGAATGGAATCAAGAAATTCAATTTCTTCTTTATTCATACAGAATTTCTAGTAGAAATGGATATGAAGGCCTTCCCGAAGATGATTCAGCTAAATGCAAAAATTATTCCCAATCCTCAGATTCTCAGGTGGGCTCAATGGTTCTCTCCATATAAGTTTCAAGTCAGACACCTGAAAGAAAAGGTTAATATTCTCGCAGATTTTCTGTCCTGACCGGAAGAATTCTCAGAGAGGTTTTCCCCAGCAAAACCAAAATCTAAGGAAAATCTAATCAATCACATCTTTATGTTCTCAAGTTTACCAGGAACAAGTTCATTAAAGCCAACAGATCATCCACCGGAATTGTTCAATCTCATGGATCCCTTTGATCCGTCAATTATTATTGAAAGAAGAACTCATTATGAGCTCCAAGATTTCCGACAACATGGAGGGTCCATTCTCAAGCCATATGGGGTCAATCTAGAGTATCCATTTTGCCATATATTCATAGCTCAAGCTAAGGATTTTCCAAAAGAACTATTATGGTTATTCTGGTACCTATGCCATCAGTATTATATTTTCATGGAATTCAAATGCAACGTCTTCAAGGATTTTGATAACATTGCACCAGCTCTTAAAATATTTTTGCTATGGTTTAAACCTAGAAGATACTAGATGAAATGTTTTAATGATTCCTACACAGCAAAGGTGTTCATGTTTCATAGGCCAGTAAAGATTATTAATGGAAAAGTCCAAACACAAGCAGAGGCATCATTTTGGTGGAAAGTTTCCATGTCCATTTTATCAATGGAAGAAGAATATAGCGAGGCACAAAGAGTCCTTTTTACAGCAAAATAGGTGTATACCGAAAGAGATATGGCCAAATTGGGCAAGCTGGAATTATACAAGCAATCATCCTCACTGGAAAAGAGTCCGAACAACAGCAAAAGAATATCAAACCCCATACGAAGTCATCCGAGAAAAAATCACTCAAGACATTTCCAGATTAAGGTTGCGGATTATATCTTTCAATCCAAAAGAGAAAGAACACAGTGAAGAAGGGCCGTCAAATTCCAGGCGTTACTACACAAGGTCTTGAAAAATATGCCTAGAAGATAACCCTAGAATCAATGAAGGATAATTACCTAAATCCCTACTAATCCAAGCATAATCCTAAATTAGCCACCAAAAAACCCTCAAAAATATTCTACCCATGTTAAGACAAATTTTCACATCTTTCCATACTATCCGGACCCCACTTCAACTTGTTTTCACATGTTTCCACATGCCTCGACATGCTTCATCACATGCAACACCATACTTTCACATGGCATCACATGCTCCCACATAATTTCACATGCTACACAATGTATATTTCACCTCTTTAACATGTTTTCAAATGTTTTTAATGGTTTTGCCTAATGTCCTTCACATGCTTAGAAGGATCCACTTGTAAGATAAGTTTGCCATGTAAGATAGGTTTATTTTATCTTGAAAGTTTGTCTTCTAATAACCTCTTACCCTATATAAAGGAGGCCTTGTAGTAGTTGTAGGATGATCTAGCAATCATCTTGTAAACCTTGTAAATATTTTGTGAAATACTACATATGAGTGCTTTCTAAATTTCTCTCTTGTTCTTTCTTTCGAATGGATGGAAAGGCCGGTCCATCTATGAAAAATATAGTAAGAATACTCTAAGAAAGTTAGCTTATTGTAGTACGAAAGTTTTCTGAGTTATAAACAGCTAACGTTGGTTATAGTACAAAAGTTTTCTGAGTTGTGTAGCTTGGAAAGCCGTCCCTTATGGGTTGTTGAAGCCAGCCCGTTTTGTAGGAAAACTTTTGCGACTATAAACAAATTAACTGTTTGTGTAGCTTGGCACGCCGTCCCTTATGGGTTGTTGAAGCCAGCCCCTTTTGTAGGAAAACTTTCGTATCTATGGTATAGTTTGCTTTCTTGGAGTCTCTTGCTCTGTTTCTTTGTACTGTGAGAAATTTTTACATAAAAATTAGTACATAACAAAAGAGCACATTCCTATTTTTGCCACTTAACCTCGTGGTCCTTAATTACTACTGTACATAAAGGAAAGCGAAGCACCTTTCCGTCGTCGTGTGTCTCTTGGAATTATAATTTTATTTGAGGGTAATTTTGTCATTTTATGGTGTTATGTTTATCTATAAACTTAATTCGCTACACTGATATGCAACACGTATATATTTGTCTTAAATGGACGAAAATATCAGTGTATTCTCAAATTAATGCCTTGTGTTTTTCAGTGTT
>MU713947.1:0-16013 GCA_026770625.1 Nicotiana glauca | reverse complement strand
AGCTAATACTTTGAATTTTTTATTTGTTGCTTTTTTAAATGTGTAAATACTTTTGCCTCTCTCTAAATAGCTCTTGTTCATTTTTGTCTTATTTCAATGTTTCACTCTCTTTCAGTAGCTTATGTCCAGTTTTGCAATATTTCTACGTAGTTATTACGTAGCTTATGTCTCTAAATAGCTTTGTGCTTTTGTATGCGTCCGTAATAAAATAGATGGCAAATTTAAATTTAGTCTTTTAGAAACTGTATCAATATACTATAGGTTATCTTAAGATGGTTATGTGAAAAGGTTACAAATTAGAGGGATCAAGAAGTTTAAATTATGAATAGAAGATGAAAAATTTAAACAAATTACAGTAGCATTCTTTGAGTGATTTGCACAAAAATACTATTTTTTATGTCATTGTCTAAATTTTTACGTGATAAAAATAAATGATGATAAAACAACTTGCATGACAGAATTTGAAACAGGGTCCCCAAAAGGTTTGGTAAATGAGCATTGCCACGAGTCGTAGCGGATCATCAGAGCTCTGGTACAAATTGTATCATAACTTTGGTACCAATTGTTTAGCAAATTTCGACAGATCGTTAGAACATGCACAAAAAATTCAAAGTATTAGCTTTTTTTTCTTTTCTTTCAAAGTATCAGCTCATTAACACATTGATAGCTGCTTTTTCTAACTATTCTACTATTTTCATTTACTATTTTCCATCCTACAAATACAATTGGATGAATATAGCCAACTTCATAAGTTTCTAAATGGTACCATAACGATATTATCATCGAAATAGGCAGAGAAACAATGAAACATACATATAGATACAAATTTTTCACGTATTTAGTTCTGATTTACAAAAAAGAATGGTCAACATGTTGTAAATAGTCTAAAAGGCATAAATCTATCATCGTACCTAAAATCAGCATAAAAAATTTAAATGCAGAGTTGAATAATAATATTAAATAGCCATAGGGACGGGGCTTAGCCCAGGCATATCCACACTAGTCTTATCTATAAAGGAAACTCATTTTTCAACCAAAATGGCACGATCTTTCCTAGCATGGTTTTTTCAAATTTGACTCCACGGCGGCAAAAAGAAGAGAATATTTAGTTCTTAATAATAACCATATAGCTAACAACAATATAGAAAAGAATAAGATCATTACTTACCTTTCCCATTACATGTCATATTCTTTAGTGAAAAATATAAAATTACAAACTGAGAAATGTACCAAGTTCCATTCATATGGACATCTCCCCTCATCTCCATCATAGTGAAATGCTATATTCTTCCATATGTATGGGAACCATCAAGAAGTCATAATTGGAGTACAGTGCAAATAATCTTCCGAACAAAAATATTTTGACAACAACTCTGCTAAGCGTAAGAGAAATTGAAAGCTACATGCAATAACTCTAGCTAATCTTATCCTCCAGTGATGAATGTTTTATAGTTTGCAAAAAGTTCCTTAACTTATTACAAACCCCTTCTAGACAATTTTGATGATGTCCTGTTGAGTTGTCCCACATCAGAGGGATTTGAGGTCCTTGAATTCCTTATATGGCTTGGGCAATCATCACCTCACAAGCTAGCTTTTGGGGTTGAGTTAGACCCAATGTCCATTCTTATCATGGTATCAGAGCCAGACTCATCCCAATTATTGTTATCGATGTTGGGCCCCCATTTATGTTGTCCACGCTCCAGAGGCCTGGGCGTGAGGGGGTGTTGAGTTGTCCTACATCGGAGGGATTTGAGGTCCTTTGTTTCCTTATATGGCTTGAGCAATCCTCACCTCACAAGCTAGATTTTGGGGTTGAATTAGGCTCAATGTCCATTCTTATCACAATTAAAATAGGTGGCTATTTGGACATTTCAATCAACAACCTCTGCCCTTGCATGGGTAACCTGTTATGTTAATTAAGATAGATATCTCGTAAATGATAACCCAAACCCTAATAGCCGAACCCATAGCCCAAGCAACAATCTTTTTCCTCTATAAGGTGTCGTGCTTAAACTGGCATGCTATAGTCGCATAGATTTCCACAACTAAATAAGTATAGACATACCATATTAGAATTAAAATTAAAATTAGGAAGACCATTCAATAAAGTCTTGGAACTCGTATGTTGGTTGTTGCTGTCTCAACTCAGAACCAATGCCAAATATCATTATGTTCACTGAATTCACGGTCTTTTGCCTTTTCTCAATCAGTTTGATTGTCCAAGATGCGATAGCAAGAGTAAAGGTATGGTTGAGGAATCATTCGATCATGATAATATATACCGGCATAATAGATCTATTGTCTCTACAACATATGAATCCATCAATGTATCAAGCACTCAACATAGTTGAATGTCTTGTTAGCATTCAGTAGTTACAACCCAAGATTTCTCCAATTGATCATCGAAAACATTATCGCATAGTCTACAACCAAATAATCAATGGTTACAACTATGATTGTAGTTGTAGGAAGAAACCAAATAGAAGGATGCTTGGGATCGAAGGTCAAATCTAAGATCAACTCTTCGTTGTTCAAAACATCCAATAATTTCTATTTCTTCTACAAAAACATAATTAAAATTTACTTTCGGTATATAATGTGTTTCATTTTCTAATTTTCACGTTTAAATCCTTGCGGAAATTATTTGAAGCAGCAATACAAAATTTTGAATTATGTCTTCAAACTTCTTGAATTGGGTTCTTTCATTCTAACTTTCTAGTATCTTTTTATCTTATATTTGTAATTTTTGTTATTTTTACTTCATAAGTATATTTTTTTAATATTTATTAGAATTTAAATATGTGTGAATTTAAATAAGACTTTTTTTGTCGCTTATAGTAATTAGCAAGTGTGTTAGTTGTAATTAACTTATAGATTGACATTACACTATTAGTGCATTAGCTAATATTATATCGAATATATTGTCACGACCCAATTCCCGAATCCGGTCGTGATGGCGCCTCTCGTGAAGACAAGGCCAGCCAACAGACAAACAATACTTCTTTTAGTAATTACTTAGCACGAATGAGTCAAACAATAGATAACATTATTATAAGTGCGGAAGAAAATGGTATAACAGGGAACCATCCCCAACTCAGCCCGAAATCACGTTGTCACAAGTCACGAGCATCTAAAGATGCCTGAACACAAATAAACGGATAATAATATTCAAAAATAAATTTTGGAATTTTAAAGATAATGTCCGGTGCCGCAAACGCTGGCGATCACCTTGCTCAGCTGCAATAGTAGTATCTTCAATCAGCTAATAACCCGCTACCGGGTGAACAATACTTGCAACTGCACGCGAGGTGCAGGGAGTAAAGTGAGTACTCCAACTCAGTGAGTAATAAAAGTAAATAATAACTAAGCGGTAAGAAATCACGTATAACAGATCATCATGCTGTATAGAAGCAGTGAAAACTGTGAAAACTATCAAAGTATCTTGGCTCAGTTTTAAACCTTTTTCGAAGATGATCCTTTCAACAGTTGCGAAAATAATTTTCAACAATTAGTGACACTATGCACAGAGACCCACCCCTCGGGCAATATTCTTATTCTCAGTCAGCCACTGTTACCTGACCAAACGCATCATACAGTGTCATTGTTACCACTGTCTAAGATTTATCCTCTTTAAGAGTGATCAGATAATACCAAAACAACAAACAGATAACTCAAGAAACAACACAAACAACGAATAGTGAACAAATGCATGAATGCAACGCAATGCAAATAACGGTACATTCCATTACCCGCTGCGGCGTGCAGCCCGCTCTATTTATTTATCGTTGACGGCACTTACTAGGGGTATGTACAGACTCCGGAGGGGCTCCTATAGTCCAAGCACATATCAGCCATATCGTGGCATCAAATAGGCTCTCGGCCTCAATATCAATATATCATCGCTGCGGCGTGCAGCCCGATCTATATCATAGGAAAATATATCCTCACTATTGGGTACTCAACCCATCTCAGTCAAATAAATGTGCAGCCACTCGGGCATTACGTATTGTAGGGATCTCAGTGCTCATATTCATTTACTTTATGATTTCATGTTCAAAATACAGTTCTTATCATATATTTAACAGTTGAAAACATGACTGAGAGTATGATTTATGCAAAGAAGTGAGGAAAAACAAATGAATATCCCCTAAGAATTCTACAAGTCGGCACAAGGCCCCAAATGTGGCAATAAGCCCAATTCACAGTAATAAAGTATGCGTCTCTGATGGTAAACAACCCCCACTTCCAACCGAGAGGTTGTGAGTTCGAGTCTCCCCAAGAGCAAGGTGGGAAGTTCTTGGAGGGAAGGATGCCGGGGGTCTATTTGGAAACAGCCTCTCTACCCCAAGGTAGGGGTAAGGTCTGCGTACACACTATCCTCCCCAGACCCCACTAAGTGGGATTATACTGGGTTGTTGTTGTTGTAAAGTATGCGTCTCAATCGCCAATATAGTAGAAAATATCACTCGGGATGGACCAAATCGCGATCCCCAATAGCAAACGATCCCGCACTCATCATGGAATGCGTGTCATGCCTCAATATAGTGTTACGATGTGAAATCCAGGGTTTCAAACCCTCAGGATATCATTTAAAAGCATTACTTACCTCGAACCGGCGAAATCCCTAGCTTGCGATGCCTTTTCCCTCAAATCGGCCTCCACGCGCATCGAACCTAACTAAAATCAGAGCGAATACATCACAATAGGCTAAGGAAATATAACCCAATCGAAAATACTCGAAAAATATCGAAAATCACGAAGTTGGCAAAACCCAAGCCTCGGGACCACTTCTCGAAAAATTACAAAACTTATATTACCGGATTCCTCATCTCGCCACGAGTCCGTACATATCAAATTCACAAGAATCGGAGTCCATTTGACCCCTCAAATCACAAATTCTCATTCAAAAATCCAAGCCCTAGTTCTTCACTTTTTAACCAAATTTCCATGAATTTAAATGTTGAAATCATAATTAGATGATGTTTCTAGGGCATGGGACTTACCTCCAATTGATTCCCAGTCAAAACCCTCTTCAATGGCTCCCACAAAGCTCCCAAGATGCTCAACAATGGAGGAACATAACCCACAAGTCGCGGATAAAATGTCATTTTAAAACCCTTCTGTGAACAGCTCTTTTCGCTTCTGCGGTCCCGCTATCGCTTATGCGGTACCGCTTCTGCGACCATAACTCCGCTTATGCAGTTTTTCATTAAACCCCATCAGCCGCTTCTGCGACAATCTTTTTCGTTTCTGCGGATTCCTCATCTCCAGGCCAAACCGCTTCTGCGACCCCACGTCCGCTTCTGCGGACTCGCTTAGGCGAAAAGAGTTCCGCTTCTTTGGAACTACCCAGCTCTACATCAGACTGCTTATGCGACCAACCTCACGCTTCCGCGGAGCCGCTTCTGCGGTCCATTTCCACAGAAGCGCTCATACCAGATACCAACAAGATCTGCCACTTCTCAACTTGAGATTTCATCCCGTTAGCCATCCGAAATTACCCTGAGGCCCCCGGGACCTCAACCAAAGTTACCAACACATCTTAAAACATCATCCAAACTTGCTCCAATTATCAAAACACATCAAACAACACTAAAATCATCATTTCTCATCGGATTCAAGCCTAAGTTCTTTTCAAACGTCCGAAATACGCATTCCATCAAAAATCCAACCAAACGACGTCCGAATGACCTGAAATTTTACACACACGTCACAAATCACATATCGAAGCTACAGAAAGTCTCTTAATTCCATTCCGACCCTCTGATCAAAATCTCACCTATCAATCAAATATCGCCAAAATGTTAACTTCACCAATTCAAACCTAATTCTTCAACGAACCTCAAAAATTACTTCCGATTGTGCTCCTAAGCCTCAAATAATCCCCCGAAGCTAACCGAATCGTCGGTAGTCACATCCGAGCCCTCTAACTCACAAGTCAACTTCTGGTTGACTTTTCCAAACCAACATTTCCTTAAAGAGACTAATTGCCCCATTTCCTACCAAATCCAATCCGAGTCAACTCAAACTCACCCAACACATATAATAAATCATAAAGAAGCAATAAACGGGGAAAATGGGACGGAAACAAATGAGACGACGGGTCGGGTCGTCACATCCTCCCTAACTTAAACCAACGATCGTCATCGAGCGTACCCAGAGTTGTCTTAGAAGACAACCAATAGCTGAATAAACTTACCAAGCATATACCCGGGGTGATCCCACATCACCCTATTTCGCATAGGTCTAATAACACAACGTAGCGGAAATCTCACAACCCACCTAGACCATGACCCAAAGAACTACATCGCACTTTCCGAAATTGTACGCAAGACCAGAACCTCACATCTATACTCAGGATAATTCTGAACCTGCTGTAATAACCCATACCTACAACCTCCAGTGCAATTCTATGATATACAACATAGCTCAAACGCATGCAGCGATAACTCCCATTCACGGCAGCTATCCACAACAACCATATACCGATAGAAACCTCTTATTAGCTAAAATATCATTCCAACACTTTCATATCCTACCAATGATAATGAAACACACAACAAACTGTATCCATTTCTCAGATCAACCACTCATGAAACCACTTCCCTTTTGAATAATACCACAGCAGATTTTTGAATCTAACCTCGATATTATTCTTCCAACAAGCTGTAATCAAATATGTTTGTATTCATTAATGACTTCCACGATCACCTCGAATCCAACACACCACTCTGGTGATATGACACCTCATCACAGGCCTAAGCCACAACTTGCATAATCCACGCACCAATGAAGGGCGGTCTGAACATACTCAAATTATGACAAATAACTCAAACAAAAGAGTTGTAGCTCAAACTCCTCAGTACCATCAAAACACAAGGCTGGGACCCCGTCCTACATCATAGAAATAGGATACCTAAATCTACCCCGAAGGGTTTAATCTCCATGTAGCCTCGCTACAATGCGCGATCTTATCCAAACACTATTACACATGAAGCACCTCAAGTCTCTATACTCGAAATTGACAACCACGCACGATTGATATCTGGGACCCAAACAAATCATCATACCCATGGTGAAGTAAGTAATATACACCATACGATCCTGAAAGGACACAACCGATGCACCATTCACCGAGCAACACCCAATACGGACTTTCCTCGGAGACTAGGAAGCAAGGCATACAAAGTAGCATTTGGAAAACTATTCTAAACATCACATCATTGTGGCGTGCAACCCGATCCACACAAATATGTCACATAGGGAGATGCACATCGAGCCAAATTTGCTCATTATAATAAAACACAGAGTATCGATCGTAAGCATACTGAGTGCTAAATGATATCTACATAGAGCGTTGTAAGCTACAAAACTCAAACACAATGAATCATAGTACCGCACTATACGTGCCCACAGTCCGAAAAATCATAATGCCTCACAGCACAGAAAAGCAACTCATAGATTTCTCCAGATCACTAGCAATTTCAATAACGATCGAATCAACCTATCCTCTGTCAATACAATTCGGGACTGACCAAGCTAACTCAAGTTAAATACGCAGCCACATCGGCCTGCCAACGAACTAAATACCAAGAAGCCTGAAACTGCTCCTTCCACTACTATAACTCTTGCCAGAGCCGTACGATACGGTGCCCGGCACCAAATAAATACCGAAATCCATAGTCTCGCCCGGCGACATGCCCGACCATAAGGAATGCATCCGAAAGGTCCCTCAATACCAGAACTGAATCAATGGTAGAAACCTCTACACTGACTTCCGCCACGAAGGCCCAATTAATAAAAGCAATCCTTGCCAGCCGTCCGCTGGTCTTTGGAATACAAACCACCCTTGCCAGCCGTCCGCTGGTCTTTGGAATACAAACCACTCTGCTACAACATAATCCGATGCACCTCGCCATGCAACCTGTGCCATTTTCCGACATAGACCATAGCACAATAGTCCAGAATAACCCAACACTCAAACATCTAGTCTACACTCCATATCATGTCCAAAATCTAATATACCAAGCAAAAAAGATCCACTCGGCATCCAATTCCCAATAGCTGCTAACGATACCAATACACACGATCCACAACCACTACATAGTCTGTACATGAGAACTCCCAGTCTCCATCTCCATATAGCATACGGATCACTGTACCTGATCCCAAATTCTGCCATATGAGTACATATTACATCTCAAGTACCCAATCATTTTTCGAAAGATATTCTAAAATTCTCCTGTGCCATCAAACGCACTCAGATATCAGCAGTCGATCTAGCAAGAAAGCACTGCAATACTATCGTAGTATCATCGGTCCAATCATATTACCCTGCTTCCGAGACATATACCCTCGTCAAATCACTTTCAATTAGAAGTACCATTACCTTGATTACCTGGGGCTACCCGTTGCCTAAGAATTTTATGAACTTCTTTTCAGAACTGAACTGTAACTCACCTAGCCAACAACCTCCACTGATCCAATTTTGAAGAAAAATTATTACACATTCCATGCTTCACATACCCATAGGAAATATATTCATCTCTAAACCACGGTGAAACCCAACTAGAATTCTCTTCCAATTCCATTTGCACAGGCTAAACTGCCAGGACTAGATCCTTCTACCCGAACCAAGCTAAGCAAGTTGTCAAAACTCAAGATCCTTGCTGCACAATACCAGTAAAAACTCATTACCTCGAACACATACGAAGAATTAATCATATCCTTGCCATATCGATTCGTTCTACTATCAAGCTATTCCATCTATCTAATTTCTCTTTTTATTCATCATCCACTTGATATTTCTCCCTCGCTGTAGCATAACAATGCCTCCATACAGGCTTAACACACGAGACTCGCACATAAGACCACATTGTCTAAAACCCATGGCCACTGAATACTCTCTCAAACATTCCCAGAAGTACCACATTCCAGAGTACTTTACCCCGAAGGACTTCCAGCGAATCTGAAATTCGTTACCATTACTTTCCAGATACTGATACATAGAATCACATAATTAACATAAAACACCATAAGTCTTGATCTTTTCTAATGAAAACACAATCCCTAGCCACATACACAACCTTAAGACACCTGATTATTACATGCCAAATCTTGAACACAATAAAACCATTCTCGAGAGTCATTCACTCTTACACAACTGTAAATTATCTAACTTAACGAACAGAACTACTCGTGCCTTATTAGCACTCTGACACCGCAGAACATGATCTCATACCAATACAAACAACCATCTTCCTCCTCTATACACCGAGAATTCTTTACCGACAACAGCTCAAGACATCCTATTATTTTCACACATCTACGAAGCATCGTATATCCTTTATCAAGATTTTCCTTCACACATGCCATCCTCGGCTCAATTTCTGCAACAAGAACTGATCTGCCTGCATACCTGGAAACGGAACCAACATAGCACATAACCGTACAGTCAGCTAACCAATAACAACCTTTTCAACTTGGCTCGAAGCCATACATCAAGACACCCTTAACAATTCATAACATTTTTTCTCTAATGATGCCACAATGAGATTAAACTCAATCATCTACAAGTTTGTGAAAACACAGATCACCTAGTACTACAATCCTCTGAAAACCTCGCATTCATCCCTACATAAATTGAGTCCACTCCCTTGAGCGACCCGAATTTATCAAATTTCAACACGTACTCTTCAATTACACATGAGATCTTCTAACGTACACACAAGGGTCATACCACTTAAGAACTCTCCGCAGGAGATAACCCAGCTGCTTCGCCTCAATTCTATATTTCATCACACCTTCCACCATCATATACGTTACACAGTCATCTTAGCCTTCCTGGGTCTGAACTCAGGTACCTCATGAAATGCACTACACTCCCCAACTAGAAGACACAAAAATATTCTTCACGCGCCCATATTCGGGATACACATCAAATCACAATAGGAATCGAACACTTAACAGTTCATCCATTATCCAGCAGACTTCTCCGCCACCACCAAGTCACATAGATAAATCACACAGTACTAACATACTCATCACATGAATACCAAAACACCATTCCGACTTATAGGGACAATACCGAACATATAAGTTCAACACACTTGTTCACACAATCAGCACCTCGGTGCTCAAGCCATAGGCAAAGATCCGGTCTTAAGTCCTCTAGACTGGCCCAACATCAAACTCACGGAGATTACATATCGCCCCTCGATCGGGGAATCACAAGCCATCAAGGCACATACAATACCGAGCGCTCATGCGTTCATGCAGATGTGTGGGAGGAATTTCAAGAGTTATATTCCAAGCCGAATCAAGTATGCACGATAAGAACTCCAAGAAAGTGAAGTTTTTTCTAAAGGTTCTGCAGTCTCTCAAGGATAAATACAGACGTCTCTGTACCGATCCGCGAGACTCTACTAAACCTACTCATGACTAGTGAGACCTAGTAACTTACGCTCTAATAACAAATTATCACGACCCAATTCCCGAACTCGGTCGTGATGGCGCCTCTCGTGAAGACAGGGCCAGCCAACAGACTAACAATACTTTTTTTAGCAATTACTTAGCATGAATGAGTCAAACAATCGATAACATTATCATAAGTGCAGAAGAAAATGATATAACAGGGAACCATCCACAACTCAGCCCGAAATCACGCTTTCACAAGTCACGAGCATCTAAAGAAGCCCGAACACAACTACATGGATAATAATATTCAAAAATAAATTATGGAATTTTAAAGACAACGTCTGGTGCCGCTAACGCTGGCGGTTACCTTGCTCAGCTGCAATAGTAGTATCTTCAATCAGCTAATAACCCGCTACCTGGTGAACAATAATTGCAACTGCACGCGAGGTGCAGGGAGTAAAGTGAGTACTCCAACTCAGTGAGTAATAAAAGTAATTAATAACAGAGCGGTAAGAAATCACGTATAGCAGATCATCATGTTGTATAGAAGCAGTGAAAACTGTGAAAAACTATCAAAGTATCTTGGATCAGTTTTAAACCTCTTTTGAAGATGATCCTTTCAACAGTTGCGAAAATAATTTTCGACAATTAGTGACACTATGCACAGAGACCCGCCCCTCAGGCAATATTCTTATTCTCGGTCAGCCACTGTTACCTGACCAAACGCATCATGCAGTGTCATTGTTACCACTGTCTAAGATTTATCCTCTTTAAGAGTGATCAGACAATACCAGAACAACAAATAGATAACTCAAGAAACAACACAAACAACGAATAGTGAACAAATACATGAATGCAATGCAATGCAAATAATGGTACATTCCAGTACCCGTTGTGGCGTGAAGCCCGCTCCATTTATTTATCGTCGACGGTGCTCACTGGGGGTGTGTACAGACTCCAGAGGGGCTCTTACAGCCCAAGCGAAATATCAGCCATATCGTGGCATCAAACAGGCTCTCGGCCTCAATACCAATATATCATCGATGCGGCGTGCAGCCCGATCCATATCATTGGAAAATATGTCCTCACTATTGGGTACTCAACCCATCTCAGTCAAATAAATGCGCAGCCACTCGGGCATTACGTACTGTAGGGATCTCAGCCCTTATATTCATTTACTTTATGATTTCATGTTCAAAATACAGTTCTTATCATATATTTAACAGTTGAAAACATGGCTGAGAGTATGATTTATGCAAACAAGTGAGGAAAAACAAATGAAGATCCCCTAAGAATTCTACAGGTCGGCACAAGGCCCCAAATGTGGCAATAAGCCCAATTCAAAGTAATAAAGTATGCGTCTCAATCGCCAATATAGTAGAAAATATCACTCGGGATGGACCAAGTCACGATTCCCAATAGCAAACGACCCCGCACTCATCATGGAATGCGTGTCACGCCTCAATACAGCATTACGATGTGAAATCCGGGGTTTCAAACCCTCAGGATATCATTTACAAGCATTACTCACCTCGAACCGGCGAAATCCCTAGCTTGCAACGCCTTTGCCCCTCAAATCGGCCTCCACGTACATCGAACCTAACCAAAATCAGAGCGAATACATCACAATAGTCTAAGGGAATATAACCCAATCGAAAAGACTCGAAAAATATCGAAAATCACAAAGTTGGCAAAACCCGAGCCTCGGGCTCACTTCTATACAAAACTTACATTACCGGATTTCTCATTTCGCCACGAGTCTTACATATCAAATTCACAAGAATTGGAGTCCATTTGACCCCTCAAATCACAAACTCTCATTCAAAAATCCAAGCCCTAGTTCTTCACTTTTTAACCAAATTTCCATGAATTTAAATGTTGAAATCATAATTAGATGATGTTTCTTGGCCATGGGACTTACCTCCAATTGATTCCCAGTCAAAACCTTCTTCAATGGATCCCACAAAGCTCCCAAGATGCTCAACAATGGAGGAAAATAACCCCCAAGCCGCAGATAAAATGTCATTTTAAAACCCTTCTGTGAACAACTCTTTTCGCTTCTGCGGTACCGCTACCGCTTATGCGGGACCGCTTCTGCGGCCATAACTCCGCTTATGCAGTTTTTCATTAAACCACATCAGCCGCTTCTGCGACAATCATTTTCGCTTCTGCGGATTCCTCATCTCCAGGCCAAACCGCTTCTGCGACCCCACGTCCGCTTCTGCGGACTCGCTTAGGCGAAAAGAGTTCCGCTTCTTTGGAACTACCCAGCTCTACATCAGACTGCTTATGCGACCAACCTCACGCTTCCGTGGAGCCGTTTCTGCGGTCAATTTTTGCAGAAGCACTCATACCAGTACCAGCAAGATCTGCCACTTCTCAACTTGAGATTTCATCCCGTTAGCCATCCGAAATTACCCCGAGGCCCCCGGGACCTCAACAAAAGCTACCAACACATCTTAAAACATCATCCAAACTTGCTTAAATCATCAAAACACATCAAACAACACTTAAATCATCAATTCTCATCGGATTCAAGCCTAAGTTCTTTTAAAACTTCCGAAACACGCATTCCATAAAAAACCCTAACCAACGACGTTCGAATAACCTAAAATTTTACACACACGTCACAAATCACATATCGAAGCTACAACAACTCTCGGAATTCCATTCCGACCCTCGGATCAAAATTTCACCTATCAACCGGATATTGCCAAAATGTTAACTTCACCAATTCAAGCCTAATTCTACACCGAACCTCCAAAACTACTTCTGATTGCGCTGCTAAGCCTCAAATCATCACCCGAAGCTAACCGAATCATCGAAAGTCGCATCCGAGCACTCTAACTCACAAGTCAATTTTCGGTTGACTTTTCCAAACCAACCTTTCCGTAAAGAGACTAATTGCCCCATTTCCTACCAAATCCAATCCGAGTCAACTCAAACTCACCCAACACGTATAATAAATCATGAAGAAGTAATAAACTGGGAAAATAGGACGGAAACACATGAGACGACGGGTCGGATCGGTACATATGTGAGCACGTGATTTTTGCCCCAAACAGATTATTCCAAAAATACATGCAAAAATGATTTTTTGAATTTGTGTGGCAATTTGTTGGAAATACCAGGATTTTTTCTAATTTTTGGAAAACAAAACAAAGAAAATCAAGTATCATCTATTTGTATTAATACAAAAAAAATAGAAATTAATTACTCTTTAAATTTTAGAAAAATCAGAAAATTAAAAGAAAATACAAGGAAAAAAATAGAAAATAAATACAAAAAGTAAAATAAAATATAGAAAATAAATGAATACAAAATACGAAAATACAATGTATAATGAAAATAATACAATACAAATTGGGCCAAACACAAAATTTCAGTAGCCCAAGGGATTAAATACACTGACCAGGCCCAATTGCCTACCTAGTCCAGTCTGGGAAGAAACAAAACGACGTCGTATGCATCCGTTTGATCTTGGCCGTTTAAAATATTGATCAAACGGTCAAATATACAAGCCATTTTTTTTAAAATCAAACGACGACGTTTAAGTCGTCAAATCCTGGCCGTTTGTTTAAATAATCCAAAGGCCAGGATCGAATCATCACTAATCCAAACAACATCGTTCTTAGGATAATTGAATCTGAGTCGTTGGTTCATTTGATCCAACGGTCTCAGATCCTCCATAGCTTTTAAATATACAAACGTTACATACATAATTCATAATACACCTCCGTCTCTAAAACTTCAAACCCTAGCCGCCCTGATATTCTCTCTACCATCGCCAGAAGTTTACCGGCGGTGGTTCATCACCTCTTCTACTCAGGCCACCATGAACACCCTTGGGTCTATTTCTCTTCCTCATTCACCCTACCTCATCAGCTTCCCCAGAAAACCCCTGAAAACCCTCGAATAACCCAAAAGGTGTCGCCGGAACCCTACTCCGGTGACCACCACCTATGAACCAGGGTCCGCCTTTAACACCCCATGACCGCCTTCTCATCCTCTTTAACCCCACCTAGGTGGTTTCTCTCAAATAAGTCTCAAACTCTTCGAATATTAGAAAATGTGTCGCCGGAACCTTACTCCAGAGAACACCCTCATTCCAAAAACTACTCTGTTAAAACCCATAACACCCAGTATCCCTATTCCAAGAATCTTTTTTCACAAAAAGACTCGAGGAGTCTGTCTGAGGAATAAAAAGCCAAAAAATGACTCCTAAACTTTCGATGTTCTGAATAATCAATAAAAGTGAAGAAAATGAAGGAAAAAGAAAATAGAAGAAAGAAAGAAAGAAAAAGAAGAAACAAGAATAAAAAAAAAGCTAAGTGCTCAAATCCTAGTTTTCTCTATTGCATGTTTACTGAACCTCTTGATTGTTCTATTTGTTCTATCACATGCCTATTGGTTTTATGATCACTGCTTAGTTATGAATAGCATGCTTGTAACCTCGTAGCCTTCTGATTTTTCTTATTTGAGAATCACATGGCTATAATCTCTCGTCTCTGAAATATTCTTAACTGTGTGTCTGTGTTCATAGCCACACTTAGATTTCTAGGGTTTCAATTGAGAAATTGAAATTAGTAATTAAGTTTGTTGTTGATTAGATTCTACCTCTGATTTATTTGTTCCCTTGAATCGCGTCAATTGAATACTTAGATCTAATTGGATTTTTGTCTGTGAAATTGTCTATTGTTGGCTATTTTTGTAAATCAATTTTGACTTTGAATTTTTGATTTATTAAGAGGTTAAAAAGGTAAATAAAAAGAAAATACGGGGCTAAGGGGGAAAGGATAATTGGTATACTGGTAAATAAACTAAGGGGTTAGGGTATAAATGGCAATGTTGCCTGGTTCGTGGGTAAATAACTGAAGAATAAAAGGGTATCCTGGGCACAATAAAAGGGTAAACAAGTAAAAATTGAAATCAAGTGAGGGTAATATGGACAATAAATGGTATTAGAATAATATAAATGCCACTAGAACCTTCTAGTAGGGGTTCTAGTGCATTTACGATTAAACTAGGTATATTAATTTGAAAATATAAGGGGTGGGAAATCAAAATATTAATTTCAAAATTCCCTCCCATTTTTAGTTCTATAAATAGGCCTCATTAGGCCATATTTAAGAGAGTTTTAGATGTTTGAAAATTCAGAATGTTTTGAAATTCTAGAGGTTCAAAGAGTTCTGAAAAGATTTTGAAGTTTGAAAAGTTCAAATTTCAATAGTACTGTGACTGTTCTATTGGTTTTTGATTCAAGTTCGAGTGGAAGTCTCTTGAGTTCTGGTGTTTTCATCTATTGTTCTGTGCTAATATTGGTTGCTGAAGCTGTTTGCTCTGTGGTTTTCCTTGAGAAGCTGTTTGGTTTAAGTTTTTGATATCAATTCTGGTTACTGAGTATTGCTGTGAATCTGCTGCTTATTAGTTGCTGAAGTCTTGTCATTGTTGATCTTCTTCCTCTATTTGCCTTAGACTCATTGAGTTTATTTCACCTTTGTCTAGGTACACTTCTGAACTTCGAAGATGTAATCAGAAATTTTGAAGATATAAAACTACTCGACAAGTTTACTAGCTTCCAATTTTGTTTACTTTGT
>MU713941.1:42329-62355 GCA_026770625.1 Nicotiana glauca | reverse complement strand
CACATTCCTAACACAATATTCGGACCTTGACACTATGAGCTACTAGGTTTTAAGCACAAAATTTTACGGGGCCTTGCACTGACGTCCTTTTATATGTGGATGTTGCATGTCGTGCTGCAGGTCCCGATAAACAGGCAGGTATAGCTCCCCCACCACAGTAGGTTGTCAAGTTCAGCAGTGATTGGCGAGATCCCTTCTCCGGACTTGCCTTGGTCTTGGTATGCATTTTTGTTATAGACATTATGGGCATGTCGAGGCCCTGTTCTGGCTATGTTGCAGCACTTATGTTCCTGTAGAGGCTCATAGACATGTGTCGACTCATGTATAGTTTGGTATGCCTTGTCGGCTGGTTTTTGTTGTATAGCCTTTCATGATAGCGTGGTAGGTCGTACCATATATATATAGTTTCTTGATTGTCTGGTCATCCCATGTTATGTAGGTTCATGCCATCATATTTTATTGTTGGTTGTCCATGATCCATGTCTACCATTTATATTGATCTCCTCAGCCCTAAAAGATAATAAAGAAGGTTAGATAAAATGTACGTTGGTGCTTGGCAAGTATGGTCGGGTGCTAGTCATGGCCCTCCAGTTTGGGTCATGATAGTATTATGCCCAATCTCCTACTTATTGCTCCCTCTATCTCATTTTATGGTTACTTGACTTGCCGAGGTTCTTGATGCCGGGTTCGGGAAAGTTTTGGAGTGGAATGAGACATATAGTCCATAAATTGAAAGTTAAAGTCATAGGTGTTAAACGTAGATTGACTTGTGTTAAACGACTCCAGAATTGAGTTTCGTCGATTCTAATAGCTCAGAATGGTGATTTTGGTATTCAGCGGTCTGTGTGTTATTTCGGTATTAATTGGTGAAAGCTAGAAAAAATTTTGGAAGTTTTGGCCGGGAGTGGACTTTTTGATATCGGGTTTGAATTTTGATTTCAGAAGTTCGGACGGATCCGTAATATCATTTAGTACTTGTGTGCAATATTTGAGATCAATCGGACGTGATTTGATAGATTTCGACATTAGATGTAGAAGTTAGAAGTTCAAATGTTCATTAGGCTTGAATCGACGTGCAATTCACGGTTTTAGAATTGTTTGATGTGATATAAAGGCTCGACTAATTTTGCATGATATTTTAGAACCTATTGGTATTTTTGGTTGAGATTCGGGGGGGACTCAGGTGTGAATCGGATTGTTATTAAATCATTTTAGGACTTAGAGGATTGATGATGCTGGGTTAGTTCTGGTGAATCCCACCTATGCAACATTGGACCTGGGCTGGAGTTCCGCTTCCGCAAATTTATTAATGCGGGTATGTAGCCGCATCTGCAGTCGGCCTATCGAAAATGCGAGTCCTAGGCTCCAATTGACTTTGCTTATGCGATTCATGTGGCGCATATGCAGCATCGTAGATATGATGGGAATCTCGAAGGTGTGAAGACTGGGCTGTTAAGTGAGGCCGCAGATGCACATATGTGCTCGCAAAAGCGAGATTGTAGGTGTGAATCTTTGTCCACAAATGCGAAAACTGCTGGGCGGAGATGTTGAAATTGAGGATTTGCTAGTTTCTTCGCATATTGAGATAGAACTCAGATTGAGGCGAGATTTTGATGGATTTTCATAGAAAATCATAAGGATTCTTGACCTTTTTTTATTATGTTCCACTAATCTATATGTGATTCCTTCATTTAATTAAGGATATGGGTTTAAAATTTTGGCGAAAAAGTGTAAAAGTTCTTAGACAGAATTTTTGGATTTTGAAAAGCTAAATGAGGTAGAATTTGGATAATTCTTGTATGGTTGGAATCAATATCGAATGGGTATTTGGATTTTCTAACTTTTGTCGAGTTCCGAGACGCGGGCCTGTGTGTCGACTCTTTGGGGCGATTTTCCAATTCTTCCAAAAATCATAATTTCAGTATTTAGATTAGTTTCCTATAGTTATATTTATAGTATGTAAATATTTTTTGCTAGATTTGAGCCATTCAGAGTCCGAAAATGCGAGGTGACAAGTGCATACTCGGGCTGATATTTGAAAATCCTTTTTTTGTTAAGGAGTTTCCTTTTATTTACTTAAATGAGTAACTCTATCATGTGTAGTCATCATGTATAGCCTAATTTCATATGTATACATGTCATATCTCTAATTTGAAACTTGTATAACATGCTTAGTTGAATTAACTGCCTTCTTTCATTCCGTATTCTTCATTTAACTATGGGATTCCTTGCTTGAAATATCATTATTTGACTTGTTATGTTTTGGTTTTCATGATTATGTTTAGGTGATTGTTGTTATGCCATGAGGATTCTGTCGTGCGAATTGTTATCGTGGCATGAGTTTTTTGACGTGCAGATTGTTTCTGTGGAATGAGGTCTCTGCCGTATGAATTGTTATTGTGGCACGAGATTTCTGTCATGTGGATTGTTATTTTGCACGATGTTTCTACTGTGCAGAAATTTATTGTTGCATGAGATTTCTGTCATGCGGATTGTTATTGTGGAACGAGGTTTCTACCGTCGGTTATTATGACAGGGAAAGATTGTGAGATATTTAGTTTTGGGACATCGAGGCGGTACCTCGAGAGTTCCCCCCGCTTATCTCCTCTATTTGTTGTGCTATCTTCTTGTTGTAGTTGTTCCTTAACTTGTCAGATTCTTGCTTTCTTACGTGTTGTATTTGTCTTCTTCATTCTGTGTCGTTACTTTCCTTAAATATATCTATTGTTACACTTCCCTGTTATTTTATCATATCATTTTATCTTCTGCCTTGTTTCTTAATATTCCATGTACGGCCCTGACCTGACCTCCTCAATACTTTATCAAGGTTAGACTTGGCACTTAATAGGTACCTCCCGTAGACGTTGATGGTATTCGTTAACCTATTCCATGGTCTCTACTTTGCAGAAACAATATTATTTCCGGTGTCATTATGTCGTGGTGTACTCATACTATGCTTCTGTACATGTTTTTGTGCAGATCTAGGTACATCCTATCAACCACGATATTAGAATGTTGTGTTGCTGCTTTGAGACTTCAAGGTACACCTGTTGCGTCCGCAGGCCTTGGAGTCACCTTCTATCCTTTTCTTTTCTTATTCCTTTATATGTTAATAGACATTGATGTATAAGAGTGTTCCGCACTGTATCTTAAGCTTGTGACTCGATATCACTAGGTTTTGGGGAAATTTTATGTGCTAAGTTGTGGAGTTTATGTATTATAATTGTTGAGTATTTGGGAGTTTATTTGTTATTTCAGTTCTATTTAAAATGTTTGTTAGTCTTACCTTGTCTTAGACACTAGGTGCCATCACGATATCCTACTGAGGGAAGTTGGGATCGTGAAAAGTTGGTATCAGAGCCCTAGGTTCATAGGTGTTATATGTCACAAGCGAGTTTAGTAGAGTCTAGCGGATCAGTACGGAGACATCTATACATATCTTCAAGAGGCAATGGAACTATTATGAAAAGTTTCACTTCTTTGTTGTTGGGCTTCCACGGACTCAGAGGAAGTTTGATGCAGTTTGGGTGATTGTGGATAGGTTGACTAAGTCAGCTCATTTCATTCTAGTGGTGACTACTTATTCCTCTAAGCAACTGGCTCGAGTTTATATCCGTGTGATTGTCAGGCTTCATGGCGTGCCGGTATCCATCATCTCTGATCGGGGTATGTAGTTTACATTGCTGTCCTAGAGAGCCGTACAACATGATTAGGTACTCGAGTTGAGCTGAGCACATCATTTCACCCTCAAACGGAAGGACAGTCCAAGCAAACTATTCATATATCGAAGGATATGCTCTATGCATGTGTGATGGAATTCAAGGGTTCTTGGAATCAGTTCTTGCCATTTGCGAAGTTTTCCTAGAATAACAGCTACTAATCAAGCATTTAGATGGCCCCGTATGATGCTTTCTATGGCAGACATTGTTGGTTTCCAGTGCATTGGTTCGAACCGGGCGAGGCTAGGCTAGGCTATTGGGTATAGACTTGGTTCAGGATGCTTTAGAAAATGTTAAATGTATTCACGATCAACTTCATGCATCCCAATACAGATAGAAGAGCTATGTGGATCGGAAGGTTCGCGATGTTGCATTCAGGGTTGGGGAGCGGGTCTTGCTCCAGGATTCGCCCATGAAGGGTGTTATGAGGTTTAGGGAAGAAGGGCAAGGTGAGCCCAAGGTTTATTGGCCCATTTGAGGTGTTGCGGGAGTCTGGGAGCTCATCCAATATTCTACGTTTCCATGCTCCTGAAGTATCACTGCGATCCATCTCGTGTGTTAGATTTCAGCTCAGTATAGTTGGACAACGATTTGTCTTATGTTGAGGAGTCGGTAGCAATTTTGGTCAATACGGTTTGAAAATTAATATCGAAGAACATTGCTTCAATGAAGGTTCGGTGGGGGGGTCAGCCAGTCGGGGAGGAAACCAGGGATATCGAGTATGATATGCGTTTCCATTATCCTTATCTTTTCACCACTACAGGTATGTCTCTATACCATTCGAGGACGAACGGATGTTTTAAGAGGGGAAGGATTTAATGACCCAAGTGATTATTTTGAGTGTATTAGCCCCGATACCTGATCCCTGATTTATTTATCCCTCTATCTCTTTTTGTGGTTACTTGACTTGTCGGGGTGCTTGTTGTCGGGTTCGAGAGAGTTTGGGAGTGGAATGGGACACATAGTCCCTAAATTAAAAACGAAAGTCCTAGGAGTTGACCGTAGTTGGACTGGTGTGAAGACGACTCTGAAATGGAGTTTCATCAATTGAAATAGCTCCGTATGGTGATTTTGGTCTTAGGAGCATGTCCGGATGTTGATTTAGAGGTCCGTATATCATTTCGGCGTTAATTCGCGAAAGTTGGGGAGTTGGAAGATTTTTGGGAAGTTTGACCGGCTGTGGAATTTTTTATGTCAGTGTCGGATTTTGGTTCCAGAAGTTGGGACAATTTCGTAATGTTATTTAGGACTTATGTGCAAAATTTGAGGTCAATCGGGCGTGATTTGATAGGTTTACCCATCGGATATAGAAGTTATAAGCTCAAAAGTTCGTTAAGCTGTAATCGATGCGCATATCATAGTTTTACCATTGTTTGATATGATTTGAAGGCTCGACTAAGTTTGAATGATGTTTTAGGACCTGTTGGTATTTTTTGTTGAGGGGGCTCGGTGTGAATCGAATTGTTATCATATCATTTTGGGACTTAGAGGATTGCTGATGCTGGGCTTGTTCTGGTGTATCGCACCTATGCATTTTGGAGCGCAGATGCGGAGCCATTTTTGTGATGGTTTGGTCACTTCTAAGACGTTGGACATAGTCTGGAGTTCCGCTTCTGTGGATTTATTAATGCAGGAGCGTGGCCGCATGTGCAGTAGACCTATCGAGGGTGTGAGTCCAAGGCTCCAGTTGACTTTGCTTCTGCGGTTCATGTGGCACATATGCAGCATCGAAGAGGAGATGGGAAGCTCACAAGTGTGAAGACTGGGCTATTAAGTGAGGGCCATAGATGCATGTATTTTTTTGCAAAAGCGAGATCGCAGGTGAGAATCTTTGTCCGCAATTCCGAAAATTTTTGGGCAGAGAGGTTAAAATCGAGGGTTTTCCATTTTCTTTACATCTTGAGATATAGAGTTTGGATTGAGGCGAGATTTTGAGTGTTTTTCAGAGAAAATATTTGGGTAAGGATTCTTGACTCATTTTTATTATATTCTACTAATCTATCTTCTATTTCCTCATTTAAGTAAGGATTCGGGTCGAAATTTTGGGGGGGGGTGGGGGGATGTAAAAGTTCTTGGACTGAATTTTTGGGTTTTGAAATGCTAAATGATGTCGGATTTGGATATTTCTTGTATGGTTAGATGCAATATCGAAAGGGTATTCAGATTTTATAATTTTGGTCAGGTTCCAAGACACGAGCCCGTGTCAACTTTTTGGGGTAATTTTTCTAATTCTAGCTAAAATCAAATTTTCATTATTCAGATTAGTTTTCTATAGTTCTATTTATAGTGTGTAACTGTTTTTGGGTAGATTTGAGTCGTTCGGAGTTGGAAAGTCAAGGGAAAGGCCTTCTAATTGATTGATTGAGTAAGGCTTAATGTAAGTAACTTGTATAACCTTGTGCAGGGAAAATTACCTTTATAACTTGGTACTATTATGATAGTTTGCAATATGTGAAGGTTGTGTATGTGAGGTGATGAGTTCATACTCAGGCTTAATGTGGAAAATCCGATTTTTGTTAAGTAGTTTCCTTTTATTTACTTAATTGAGTTACTCTAATATGTATAGTCATCATGTTTAGTCTAATTTCATATGTCTACGAGTCACGACCCAAATTCCATTATAAGTCCTGATGACGCCCGACACCATTGTCAGGCAAGCCAACAGTAAATCGACTAGTGGGTTCTCATTATTTTACCAAATGAACCCCAAAATTTTCTTTAACAAATAATGTTTTAAATAGTTAATAATTAACAAGATCGTAATAATATAAATACATCCCAAAATATCAGTCTATAGTGTGTGCCAGGATCTAGTGTCAGTGCTAGGGCAACTAGTAGAATGTACAAAAATATCACTATCCAAAAATATCAAAAAAGAAGAGAACTTCTTTATGCTGCTGAACGGCTAAGAAAGGGCAGCTCACCGTGAGATCTTGTTTAGGAATCAAGAACGGGCACTGGAGGGGTAACTAGATGCACCTACCTCAGATCCTATACAGTTAAGTCCAGAAGCATAGAATTACTACAAAAGCTACATGTACCCACCAAGAATCCAGTCTAACCTCGAAAAAGTAGTGAAGAGGGGTCGACTTTACACTCACTAATGTCAACATCAATGACATATAAGGTTTACGCTAGCCATGGCTAGCATGGATATAAGGACAGTCTCAGAACAATGAGAAAAAATATATCAATTTCAGTCATGGCATATAATAACTTACATTTCAAGCATTTGAACAGAGTAAATCATGGATGAATTCCACATCAATAACATGTGCACATTATGCCGAGATCATACGACCTGTCCAACATAATAATAAATGTGCACTGCCACAGGGTGGAATGGCGCGAACCATAGATGCATCTATTTCTTCCGAGGAGATCGGCCTGATCCACAAATGGCAATTATTATTAAGTAAGCACACATTGCTCATTATAGTTAAATAAATTCATACAAGTTCTCGAGTAAGTGCGTATATGCATTTATATTTATTTACAATTCCTAGAATGTCCTAAGTGATCTCATTAGCAAGAAAAATATTTGCAAGTATAACAAGATACAGGCCCTAAACTACCCGGACAAGTAGCATAATAGTATCTACGCACAGACTCATGTCATCATGTGCTTACGTACACCCCACAGATAGTCACATACGTTTATTTAATTCAGCTAGGGGTTATTTTCCTCTTACGAGGTTAGAAAGGAGACTCACCTTGGTCCAAAACTTACTTTAATTCAATACATTCTCAAAACCCTCAATTCGAAGCCGAACGATCCAAAACTAATCAAATGAGGTAAGAACTAGTCAATACAAGCTCAAGAGTTCATATTCTAGCTATTAGAGTAATATCCCAACCCTAAATGCATAGTTTCTAAAATTCATCCCCCAGACTCGCGTGCTCGTATTCTAGAAATTTTTAAAGAAATTTGTTAACCCGTTACATAAGGATCAAGAATATATAATTTTTACTCCATTCCATAACAAATTTCGTGGTTAGATCTTATTTTTATCAAAACCGTAGGTTTTACTCTAATCATATGATTTTCACTAATCTTTCTGTGTTAATCTACCCAAAACCCCAATATTAAACTCACATTAAGTAGGAATAACTTACCTCATAATTCTAGGTTGAAATCCCCTCTTTGGAAGCTCCAAAAATCGCCCAAGTGTAGAAGTGAAATGAAATAAATAGCCTAAGTGCCATTTTTAAAAGTTGTGTCCAGGCCTCTGATGTTGCATTTGCGATATCAGGTTCGCAAATGCGAAGGTCACAATTGCACCAAAATCACCGCAAATGTGAACTTGGGGTCCCTCTACAAGGGTAGCAAATGCAACAAAATGGTCGCAAATGCGGACATTGCTGGGTTCCCAAATGCGATCAAAGTGTCGAAAATGCGATCATGGCCCAGCTTAGCTTTCTTCGCAATTGTGAAGCCTTCCTCAAAAATATGTTCATTGCAAATGCAAACAAATTCTCATATTTGCGAGACCTACAACACCTACCCATAAATCAAGAAAACTGGAGGTTTCACTCCCAACACACGTCCGGAACTCACCCGAGCCCTCAGGACTCCACATCGAATACTCACATAAGTCTAACAACATCATAAAATCATACTCGTATGATCGGAACACTTAAATAAGATCAAAAACTAAGAATCACCACCCAAAACCAATGGATAAAATTTAAGAACTTCAAGTACTTTAATTTACTTTCAACGAGCCGAAACGTACTTATACCATTCGGATTGACACCAAATTTTGTGTGCAAGTCTTAAATGACATTATGGAACTATTCTCGATAGTGGAACACCATTTGGACCTCGATATCACCAAAACCCACTCCAAACCAAATATTTAAGAACTTCAAAATCCTTAAGGAATCAACTTTCACTATTAGGCGCCAAAACACTCCCGGGCCATCTAAAACCCGATCCGGACATCCGCCCAAGTCCGAAATCATCATATGAACCTGTTGGAACCTTCAAATTCGAACTCCAAGGTTGTTTACTCAAAATGATGACCAAAGTCAAACTTGGCTTTTTAATCCAACCTTAAGGAACCAAGTGTTTTGATTTCCACCCAAACTCTTCCAAATCCCGAACCAACCATCCCCCAAAGTCATAAATTAGTAAATACAGGAAGTATTGTTTAAGGGAACGAGGCTTTAATAAACAAAATGACTAGTCGGTTCGTTACATTATCCACCTCTTAAACAAATATTCATCCTCGAACGAAGTTAGATTCATACTTGAAGTGAGAAATAAGCGAAGATATCTGCTCCGCGTGTCCTCCTCGAATTCCCAGGTTGCCTCCTCGACTAGTTGGCCCCTCCACTGGACCTTTACTTCCAAAATCCTCTTGGATCTCAACTAGTGATCCTGTCTATCAACAATGGCAATTGGCTCCTCCTCATAACCCAAACTCCAATCTAGCTGAATAGTACTAAGTTCTAACACATGCGACAAGTCGGCATGATACCTCAGAAGCATAGACACATGAAAAACTTGATGAACTCCCGATAAGCTGGGAGGTAAATAAAGCTCATAAGCAACCTCCCAACTTGCCTCAACACCTCAAATGGGCCTATAAATCTGGGGCTCAACTTGCCCTTCTTCCACAATCTCAAATACCCTTCATTGGTGAGACTTTCAAGAGAACTTTCTCCCCGACCATAAATGATACATCCCTCGCCTTCTAATCTGCATAACTCTTCTGTCTAGACTAGGCTGTGCGACGTCTCTATTAAATCTACTTTACCTTCTCTAAGACATCTTTTACCAAATCTATACCATACAACTTAGCCTCACCAGGCTCAAACAACCCTATAGGAAAACAATATCGCTGACCGTATAAAGACTCAAATGGAGTCATCTCAGTGCTGAACTGATAACTGTTATTGTAAGAAAACTCAGCCAAAGGCAAGAACTGATCCCACTAAACTCCAAAGTCAATCATACATGCTTTGAGCATGTCCTCCATCATCTAAACTATCCGCTTCGGCTGCCCATCGGTCTGTGGGTGAAATGTTGTGCTGAGATCTACAAGGGTCCCTAACTAACTCTATATGGCTCTCTAGAAATCAGAAGTGAATTGAGGGCCTCTATTTGATATGATAGAAATAGGCACACCGTGCAATCAAACTATCTCCTAAATGTAGATGTGAGCCAACCTCTCTGAAGTATAAGTAGTCACCACCTGAATAAAGTGTGCCGACTTGGTCAACCTGTCGACCACGAGCCAAAATGCCTTAAAATTCTGCAATATCTGTGGCAACCCAACTACAAATTCCATTTTAATTCGCTCCCACTTGCACTCTGGTATAGACATCTACTGAAGTAGACCACCTGGCCTCTAGTTCTCGTACTTAACCTACTGGCAATTCAAACAACTAGCCACATACTCAACTATTTATTTCTTCATCCGCCGCCACTAATAATGCTGCCTCAAGTCAAGATACATCTTTTATCACCAGGATAAATGGAATACCGTGAACTGTGTGTACTCTAAAATCCTCTCCCTCAAGCCATCGACATTAGGAACACATAGGCGACCCTGGAGTCTCACAACACCATCCTTGCCAATAGAAACCTCCTTGGCACTAACTTGTAGCACCGTCTCTCTGAGAACTGCCAAATGCGAATCATCGTTGTCGGGCCTTTTTCTGCCCCAGTAATGTGGATTGAGCAACAACACATGCATGGGTTCGACGGGGCTATGAAATTTCCAATATCACATGTTCGTTAGACAAGGACTGAATATCCAAAGCTAGAGGTCTCTCCTCTGCTAAAATGAATGCCAAACTACACATACTCCCTGCTTTCCTACTTAAGTCATCCTCAACAACATTTGGCTTGCTCAGATGACAAAGAATGGTGATGTCATAATCCTTTAGTAACTCAAGCCATCTACACTGCCTCAAATTGAGATCCCTCTGCTTAAACATATGTTGTAAGCTGCGATTATCAGTATAAACCTCACATGATACCCCTTACAAATAATGTCTCCATATCTTAAGAGCATGGACAATCGCTGCTAACTCTAGGTCATGCACAGGGTAATTCTTATAATGAATCATCAGCTGACGTGAAGCATATGCAATAAGTCGCCCTTCCTGCATCAATACACATCCCAAGCCAATGCGTGAAGCATCGTAATATACCGTATACATCCCTAAACTGGAAGGCAATAATAGAACTAGTGTCGTAGTCAAAGCTATCTTTAGCTTATGAAAGCTCGCCTCGCAATCATCGGACAATAGAAATGAGAACTCTTTTGGGTCAATCGAGTCAGAGGTGATGCAACAGATGAAAAGCCCTGCACAAATTGGCAGTAATAACCTGCTAACTCCCAAAAATTCCTGATATCAGTTACTGAAGTAGGACGTCCCCAACTCTGAACTGCCTCAATCTTCTTGGGATCCAACTTAATACCCTCTCTTTCTACAATATGACTCAAGAATGCTACTGACTCTAGCAAAATTCACACTAAGAGAACTTAGCATATAGTTTATGATCTCGCAAGGTCTGAAGCACTACTCTTAAATGATGTTCGTGCTCCAGCAGGCTAGTGAGTATATCAAGATGTTGTCAATGAAGACAATAAAAAAGGAATAAATATAAGGCCTGAACACCCTATTCATCAATTCCATAAACGTTGTTGGGGCATCCGTCCCAAAGGACATCACCAGAAACTCATAATGGCCACATCTAGTATGAAAAGCAGTCTTCGAGACATATGAGTCCCGAATCTTCAAGTGATGATACCCCAAACTCAAGTTGATCTTAGAGAACACCCTAGCACCCTAAACCTAGTCGAACAAATCATCAATGCAACATAAAAGGTACTTGTTCTTGATGGTAGCCTTGTTCAACTAGCCATAATCAATGCACATTCGCATATGCCATCCTTCTTGTTCACAAACAGCACTGGTGCACCCCAAGGGGACACGCTCGGTCTAACAAACCCCTTTGCTGACAATTCCTCAAGCTTCTCCTTCAACTCTTTCGGAGCTATAGGTATGGTGGAATTGATATAGGCTGGGTGCCTGGAGCTAATTCAATAAAGAAATCAATATCATGATCTTTGCGGCATGCCAAGGAGGTCAGAAGGAAACACATCGGCAAACTCCCGGACTACTGGGGCTGAATTGATCGTTGGAGTTTCTGCGGTGGTGTCCCGTACATAAGATAGATAAGCAAAAAAACCCTTCTCGACCATATGCCGAGACTTCAGAAAGGAAATAACCCGACTACATGTACTAATTTAGGAACCCTTCCACTCCAACCTCAGAAATACTGGCATCGCTAAAGTAATAGCCTTGGCAAGGCAATCTAGGATGACATGATACGGGGATAACCATTCCATGCCTAGGATGATCTCAAAGTCAGTTATATCAAGCAACAGGAGATCTGCTTTAGTCTCAAAACCACAGAATGTGACCACACAGGACTAGTAGATCTAATCCACAACCACAAAACTGCCCACATGAGTGGACACATGAGTAGGAGTACCCAAGGACTCATGAGGAATATCTAGAAAATGAGCAAACAGAGATGATACATATGAATAGGTAGACCCTGGATCAAATAGCACTAAAGCATCCATACCGCAGACGGCAATATTACCTATGATAACGGCATCTGAGGCTAATGCATTAGGTCTGGCCGAAAAACTACAGAATTTGGATAGAGCGTAGGTTGGCTGGCCTCCACCTGACTGATCAGTAGTTGGCTTACCTATCCTTGACTAACCTTCACCTCTAGAACGACCCCTACCAGTCTGTCCTTCACTTCTATGCAGCTAGGCAACCGCTATTATAATCATGGGCTGCTGACCCTGCTGTACTGCCTTGCCCTGAAGCCTAGGGCAGTATCTCCTCATATGGCCAATATCTCTGCACTCAAAACAACCCACCTTTTGGTGACCTGCTGACCTGGTGTCTAAGCCTGATAACCTGTAGACCCACGAGAAGAAGCCTGAATAGGTGGTGGGCGATATGAACTCTCTGGTATAGCATTGTAATAGTATCCATAAGAACTCTGGGGACCTGAATACCCGCTAGAAGAACCTTGAATAGCTAGCAGACCGTGATAACTCTCTAGTATGGCGCTAAAATAGGGGCATACCAGAGCACCTCGAGGGGGTGGTGGTGCAGAATATGGGGCTTGCTGGGATGACCCCTCTCAAATTGACCTCTGCCCAAGTCGGGGCACCTCTAAACTCTCCAAAAATTGAACTCTCTTGTCCTCTGCATATGCTCTCTACCTCTCAGATGGTAGTTCTCAATCCTCCGAGCAATCTTCACTACCAGCTAATAAGGAGGCCCTATCTCCACCTCTCAGTCCATGTTGGCCCTAATACCAGAATGCAACCCTGCAACGAACCTCTGCACCCTCTTTGCGTCTGTAGGAAGTATCAGCAATGCATGGCGGGATAACTCAAAAAACCTCGCCTCATAGTCGATCACTGACATCTAACACTGCTCAAGTTGCTCAAACTGATACTGCAGCTCTTCCCTCTCAGAAGGTAAAATATACCGATCCAACACTGCCTAGAACATAAGACTACCATCATCTACAAGACCTGCCCTCCAGCTGGAATGTAATGTATTTAGCCCATGAGACTCTAGTATCCTCATATTGTGCAGTCTGTACCAGCACCTATCAATGAAATCCTGGGCATTCTCATGATGCTAACCTCCGAAGATAGGAGGGTGCAGCTAAGTCTATCTATCCAATAACTTCTAGGGAACACTGTCCGTAGTCGGTCTGGGCTCGGGTACCACTTTCGTAACTAGCTGATCCATATTTGTATGTAGAGCACTCGAAGTCTAATACACTGCAGTTGCATGACCCGAAGCCTGAGAAGTAGCGGTATGTGCTCCCCATCCCGCCTAAGATGTGGTTGGGTCTGCTAGAAATAAACCAGCCTATGTCATGGTATCCATGAACTGCAATATATGGCCAATGACCTCCTGGAAACCCGGTGCTGTCATAAAGTCAGTCGGGTAAGCTCAGCTACCGGAACCTCGCCCTGCTCCTCAATTATCGGATGCCTCACAGGATCCGCCGATTATGCAACTCAAGCAGCTTTGGGACACCCTCGTCCCCTACCTCAGGTCGGTGCCCTCTCTCGACATCTGCCTCGACCTCTAGAAACAAGGGGAGCAACTTCTCCCGGGTCGAGAACATCTGTCGTGCGCGTCCTTACCATCTGTTAGATAATAAAAGAAGGAAATTTAATATACCATCGATTGCACGATAGAAGATGAATAAAGAGTAGTTTCCTAATACCCTATAGCCTCTCGAAGATAAGTACAGACATCTCTATACCGATTCGCAAGACTTTATTATTTTTGCCCAAGACTTGGGAGATCTATGTGAACCTAGTGCTCTAACACCATGTTGTCACGACCCAAATTCCATTGTAGGTGGTTATGGCGACTGACACTGTTGTCATGCAAGCCAACCCTAAATTGACAAGTGGGTTCTTTTAATTTACAAATTCAACCCCAACATTCTCTTTAACAATTAAGCTTTTAAACAGTCAATAATTAGCAAGATCATAATAGTATAAATATATCCCAAAATATCAGTCTACAATGTGTGCTAGGAACTAGTGTCACAAGTACTAGGGCAACTTGTAGAATGTACAATAATATCACTATCCTACTGCCTATAACAGATAGACAGTACATAATGACAACAAAAGAAGAGAACTCTTATATGCTGCTGAACAACTTAGAAGGGGAAGCTCACCGTGAAATCTCGGTTAGGAATTAGGAACGCACGCCAAAGGGGTAACTAGATGCACCTGCCTCAGATCCTTTAGAGTTAAGTACAGAAGCATAGTATGAGTACATTAACAACATATACCTAGCAAGTATCCCATCTAACCCCGAAGAAGTAGTGACAAGGGGTCGACTTGACACTCACTAAGGTCAACATCAACAACATTTAAGGTTTACGCTAGTCATGGATAGCATGGATATAATGACAGTCTCAGAACAAGGAAAAATAATATATCAATTTCAGTCATGGCATACAATAACTTAAGCATTTAAACAAAGTAAATCATGGATGCATTCCACATCAATAACATGCGCAAATTATACCGAGGTTGTACGGCCCAGTCCAACATAATACTAAATGTGCACTGCTAAAGGGTCGACTGGCAAACCATAGATGCATATATTTCTGCCGAGGCGATGGGCCCAATCCACAAATAGCAATTATTATCAAGTAAGCACACATTGCTCATTTATAGTCAAATAAATGCATACAAGTTCTTGAGTAAGTGCGTACATGCATTTATATTTATTTACGATTCCTTGCATGTCCTTAGTGATCTCAGTAGCAAGAAAAAACCTAAACATTTGCAAGTATGACAAGGAACAGGCCATAAATTACCCGGACAAGTAGCATAATAGTAGCTACACACAGACTCTCGTCACCACGTGCGTACGTATCCCCCACAGATAGTCACATACGTTTATTTAATTCACATAGGGGGTTATTTCACTCTTACGAGGTTAGAAAGGAGGCTCACCTTGGTCCAAAGCTTACTTCAAATTCAAGGAGGTGCTCAAAACCCTCAATTCAGAGTCGAACGTTCCAAAACTAATCAAATGGGGTAAGAAATAGTTAATACAAGCTCAAGAGTTCATATTTTAGCTATTAGAGTAATTTCTTAACCCTAAATAAAAAGTTCCTAAAATTCATCACCCGGGCCCACGTGCCCGAATTTTGGATAATTTTTACGAAAGTTATTACACATAACATAAGGATCAAGAATATATAATTTTATCCCATTCCATAATAAATTTTATGGTTAGATCTTATTTTTATCCAAACCCTATGTTTTACTCTAATCCTGTGATTTTAACTAATCTTTATGTGTTAATCTACCCAAACCCCCATAATTAACTCACATTAAGTAGAAATAACTTACCTCACAATGCTAGGTTAAAATCCCTCTTTGGAAGCTCCCAAATCGCTCAAGTGTAGAAGTGAAATGAAATAAATAGACTGTGTCCCGTTTTTAAATGTTGTTTCCAGGCCTCTGATGTCGCATTTGCAACATCATGTCTGCTAATGCGAAGGTCCCAATTGTGCCAAAATCATCGCAAATGCAAACGCGGGCTCCCTCTGCAAGGGTCGAATATGCAACAAAAGGGTCGCAAATGCGGACCCTGCTGGGTTTGCAAATGCAATCGGAGTGTCGCAATTGGGATCATGGCCCAGAACAAGCTTCTTCACAATTTCGAAGCCTTCCTAAAAAATGCGGTCATCACAAATGCAAACAATTAATCGCATTTGTGAGACCTATAACACCTACCTAGAAATACCAAAAAAAACTAGAGTGTTTTCACTCCCAACACACGTCCGAAAACTCACCCGATCCCTCGAGGCTCCACACCGAACACTCACACAAGTATAACGACATCATACAAACTTGATCGCACAATCGGAACACCGAAATAACATCAAATACTATGAATTGCCACCCAACACCAATGGATCAAACTTAAGAACTTCAAGTTCTTCAATTTACTTTCAAAAGGCCAAAACGTACTTATACTACTCAGATTGACACCAAATTTAGCGTGCAAGTCTTAAATGATATTAAGAAACTATTCCCGATCATGAAATTTCATTTCGACCTCGATATCACCAAAACACGCTACAAACCAAATATTTATGAACTTCAAAATCCTTAAGGAATCAACATTCGCTATTAGGTACCAAAACGCTCCCGGGTCATCTAAAACCCAATCCAAACATAAGAACAAGTTTGAAATCATAATACGAATCTATCACAACATTTAAATCTAGATTCCGAGGTTTTTTACTCAAAACTTTGACCGAAGTCAAACTTGGCCTTTTAAGCCAACCTTAAGGAACCAAGTATTCTGATTTTAATCTAAACTCTTCTAAATCCCGAACCAATCATCCCCACAAGTCATAAATTAGTAAGAGCAAGTACTAGGAAGTCTTGTTTAGGGGAACGGGATTCTAAAAAGCAAAACGACTAGTCGGGTCGTTACACTACGTTTCTTATCTCTTATTTACAACTTGGACTACATGCTTAGTTGAATTACCTGCCTTCCTTGATTCTGTATTCATTATTTAACGATGGGATTCCTTGCTTGAAATATCATTATTTCATTTTTTACAATTTTGTTTTCATGATTATTGTTGAGGTTATTGTTGGTTGTGGCATGAGGTTTTTGTTGTGTGGATTGTTATCATGGCACGAGGTTTCTTCCATATGAATTGTTATTATTGCACGAGGTTTCTATCGTGCGGATTGTTATTATGGCACGAGGTTTCTGTCGTTCGGATTGTTATCGTGACACGAGGTTTCTGTCGTGCGGTTATTATGATATGGAAAGATTGTGAGATGTTAACTTTTGGGACTACGAGGCGGTACCTTGGGAGTGCCCCCTGCTGATTTTCTCTATTTGCTGTATTCTTTTGTTGTTGTGGTTGTTTCTTAACTTGTAAGATTCTTGCTTCCTTACATGTTATTTTTCGTAAATATCTGTTTATACACTTTCTTGTTATTTTATCATATCATTTACCTTCCGCCTTGTTGCTTATTATTCCCAGTAGGGCCCTGACCTGACCTCCTCACTACTCTCCCGAGGTTAAGGTCGGCACTTACTGGGTAGCGTTGTGGTGTATTCATACTACACTTCTGCACATGTTTTTGTGCAGACCTAGGTACATCTATCAGCCTCGATATTTGAGTGTTGTGCTGCTGCCTGGAGACTTCAAGGTACATCTGCCCCGTTCGTAGGCATCGGAGTCCCGTTCTATACATTTCTTTTCTTATTCCTTTATATTTTAATAGACATTGATGTATAGGAGTGTTCCGCACTGTATCTAGAGCTTGTGACTCGGTATCACTAGGTTTTGGGGAAATTGTATATGCTGAGTTGTGGAGTTTCTGTATTAAAATTGTTGTGTATTCGAGAGTTTATTTTCTGCATCAAAATTTAATAAAGGATGATAAACAATTCAAGACAAGGTTAAAGGATGCATCTTGCACTTTAATTTAATGAATAGGTTATGAAAGTTCATTTAAAATGAATGAAAAAGTACAAGAAGTTGTTAATGGAATGAGTGTATAAAATAATGTGCAGTGATAAGTGAAATATTTATAAATTGACTAAATGAATATTAATTAAAGAATACACTTTGAAAGCAGTTTAATTTATCTGCAAAGGTGAACCATTTAAGGGGGAACGCTAAATGTAAAATATGGATATTTACTCCACATGATTAGCAAAAGATGGAAAAAATAATCTTTGAACAACCTTAGTGTATGACAATTAAATTGAAAGAACTAATCTTGATGATCAAAGAATAATTGTAGCATAAGAAAAATATATCAAAAACGTTTATGACATAGAAAACTGTTGTATCAGTATGAAGAAGTATTTGCGCTAAAGAAAGTGAGTCATCATTCAATAAGTAATTAAATACCATTTTTGACTCATGGTCTTGGAACACAATTATGTAGACCAAACCCGAATGACTACAAAGCCTAATTTTCTCAAAGAATAGTATGATAGTCCAATTACGATCCCCTGCTTAAGATTTGTTTATCGTGAAAATGGAAATAACAATTAAATTTGTTAATGGGACTCTAAAAATATGTGACCTATTTTTATGCTAATTGTAAAGCAGTTGATGCTATGCGTTTGAAGTTTAAGGACAAAATGCGAGCTAAAATAAAGTTACAATCGAACCGATGAGTTAGTTGTTCAGGGCCTCGAGCTAGTCGGTTAGGGGCCTCGAGGTCCGTTCCCGAACTAGGGCTCAAGCTATTAGGGGCAGTCAGGGAAGGGCTAACAGTTATGATATAAATAAAGAAGGCTCTTTATGGCCAATGATAAGCAATAAATGAAGAACAAGTATGAACATAGTAAATATCGAGAGAGTATGTTAGAGAGAAAAGAGAGAGAGAGAGATCATATATTTCATGTAGAATAGTTGGAGCAACATCAGTCCTACTACAAAATGGTAAGGATCCCCTTTATATAAGAAGGGAAACCTGACATAATACAAAAGCATTAATTACAAAGATAAAGGGGATGGGACAACTAGATGACACCAAGCTCTGCCAGTGCTAGTTCCGTCATTAGGTCGGGAGTTAGTGGACTTCAAGGGAGAGAACTCGATCGAAACCTCACAGCCTCGAGGTCTCGAGATGATTTCATAAAATGCATTGCTGACGAGAAATTGGGCCCTCCGATTTTGCCGTATACAAATAGTATTCGTGTTTCCTAGAACGAAGTAATAGGAAACGATGTTGAACCGCCATTCCGAGGGCATCATTATCCTGACACCAACCTATAAGAGCATTAAATTCCATGCCCTAGAAAGCTATACAAGGGTCGCCGTCAAATACGATTATCAAGGATCCCACAAACCGCTATCGGCTCGTCCTTTTCGCTATCAGCTCGTCCTTTCCGCTGGCCAAGCGGTTCCTATAAATATATTGACTGTTTGATAATCCTTATTTTCACAGCGTCTTCAAATTCACGAGTCCAGACCCATCATCTTTTACACTCTTCCATTTTTCTTTCATAGAGAAAATTTTACCATTGCTATGAAAAGGACTTCTATAATGGTTCCTCGGCGGAACAAAGTTGCATCATCATCTCGATCGTCTAAAGAGAAAGCCAAAGCGATACCTACCTTGGAACAGTGCACTCCTTCCAAGCTTGATATATCAAAAGATTTTACCATCGATACCATATCATCCACGCCGGGATGATGTAAAAATGTGTCCAGATACATTGGTGTCATGACCGACATAGGACTAGTGAGGACAGACTGCCGATGGAACAAGGCAGTAGAGGTAGAGATTCTCGGTGCTGATAAAAATATAACGGACAATAAGTCCGGCTTCCTTCACATGCATACCTACCCATTTACCTTGGGTCCTACTAATTCTTTTGAATCATCTCCTCCGTAGATAGATCCGGTTATCCATGATTTTTGCGACAAATATCAAGTGACGCTCGGTCAGATCTATCCTTCTTTCTAGAGGATAGTATTGATGCTCCGTCATTTCACCGAAGGGGTTGTAGGCTAGACCTTTACTCTCAACTACTTGATTAGGTTGTACAGCCCTCGATTTTATCGAGGTTTCATCACGCTTCACAAATGATCTAAAAATCATTTTTCTCAAGCATCGACGAGGGAAAGGATCAAAGGTGGATGAGCTGGTTCATCCGGGTAAAGACCTCGGACATCATCATGGCCCCGTATTCCCTTAGCCACGTTTTAT
>MU713941.1:15356-40546 GCA_026770625.1 Nicotiana glauca | reverse complement strand
CCCCCCCCCCCGACCCCTCATTCTTCTCCGTCTCTCATCTCTCTACTCTCTCTCTCTATCTCTAGTCTCTTCTAGAGACTTCTGTGTCTTCCCCTTCTCCGACGAGTCCCTTCATCTTCTCCGGCGACCTTTTCCATCGGAAACCATGGATTCCTCACCCCCTGCCTCGTCTGTTTCTGTCATGCCGGTAAATGTTATCCCTAAGGCCCTCGAAGGGCAAGGACCCGTCTACCCACACCCATGGTGTTCCTATTTGCTTCAGGCCTCCCAAGTTTGATTTCGAGTGAGGCATGTGACCTTTGAGGCTCGAGCTAGTAATGTTTGAGGTTTTTCTTATCTTCTCTGAGTTTTTCTTTGAAACCCTAAAGTTTGAAACCTCTGATTCTTTTAGATTTATAGTAGATCTACGTATATTACGAGTTATTATGATGTTTTCTTTAAAAAACTTTCTATTTTTCTGAACGGACCTTCACTTTTAACTAGGGTTTCGAAACCTTTTCTCAAAATGGTTTTCTTTATCAATTTCTAACACTATCTCATGATTTTCCCTCATATTTACCATTGTTGAAGCCTTTTCTTTGCGATTGGGTCAGTATATATGTTTGATTATCACGAGTGTCTTGAAATTCTAGTGATTCTACTCTGCCTTCCCATTAGGGTTTATGTTTCATTGTCTCATTTGCATGTATCATGTCTACTCTGTTGATTCATACTAGTATCTGTGTGAAACCCTAATTTTTAGACTGAAACCATGAAGGCTGCACTTTTTTTTTCTGCGTGCTTGCATATGCGTTCACGTTTCACTAATCTATGTTGTTTGTCTTTGGGTTCATCTTACATTCCTAACTCACATGACTCCTAATGTTATATACTAGGGTTTCTGATTTTCGTCTAATGTATGTTTATTCCCTTTAAATCAGTATTAGTTTGCCACTTTGAATCCTTGAATGTTTGTGACTAGTACTTTACTGATTTTGTGTATTTTCCTTTAACCATAATACTTGCCTTAGAGCTCTTTACTGATTTTATGTATTTTCCTTTAACTGTAATACTTGCCATAACACTCTTTACTAATTTTGTGAATTTCCTTACTTGTTGACATCTGCCTTAGTTGATAACTGATTCCCTGCGATACTAGGGAATCTCTTACTGATTTATAAAATGATACTCTGCCTTATTTTACGTGCAAGCAAGTCGCCAATTGATTCTTACTCTCCTTAATTCATATGTTCTGTACTTGGTCCTAATCACATGCCTTATTCTTTACTACTCTATGTATGATTTCAATTAGTCTTTCAATTAGTCACTTTCCTTATTTGTCACCCTGGTAGCCGTATGAACTAGGACTCCCCAATTAAAGGGGAGTACTTACATTGATTGGGATTCTGATCGTATTTACTTCTATAATTACTCTACACTTTACTTCTTACCTTATTCTCTTCTCGTTTTTAAAACTATAAATACTCTACTCTCTCATTAGCAAAACACAGACACACACATCAGTGAAAACTCTCAATTCTACAGTCTATTGTGCTCTTTCTCTCTTTCTTCTTTTGCTCTATTGTAGTTCTCTGCTTTTACCTGTCATTTGCCGGCTGTAAGCCAAGGCTAACATTGTGTTATCGCTTTGTCTTTGCATCCTGCTCTTGCTCTTTTACTAGTATGTCCTAGATTCAATTCAAAGCTCCAACAACAATGTGATTCTCTATTTGTTTCAGTTCTTATTATTTCTAGTTTGCTTCTATTTGTGGTTCTCTTGAGAAATCTGTAATAAAAATGTATTACTAAAATGTTATTATGTCTTCACTTCCCTTTGGATTAGTATACCCCCTTTATGTGTGTTTCCAAGCATGACTTGCATACTTATCACAAATATTTATCACCCCCCTATGTGGTTGTTCTTCACGTCTGTTTTTTTCCTTTGACTATGCCTGAAAATGCTTGAGCTAGTCCTAGACCTTTGCTGGGTTACAGTTTTGTTCCTATATGTCCCTAACCCCCACTATCCCTATTTGTGTTTGCTGGACCATCCCTGGTTCTGAGATCTTCGATTGTGTATGAATCTATCTTTGGAGGTGCTTGTTGTTTATTACTCTATTCTTCTTTTCAAAAACTGTTTTACTAAACAGACTCTCTTTGTTTTATGAAATGTTTTAAGTGAAATTCTTTTCAACTCTATTTCTATCAAAACATTTTCAAACTCTCTTGCACTTCACATTATTCCTAGATACTTAAGTTCCACCCCGTCAGTGTGAGCACTGCTTTGGGGACCTCCTGAGTACCCTCTGAACTCTGACACAGTGATGTTGGTATTTCTACACTGCACATGTTTAATTCCTGGTTACTAAGCCTGGGCGTGAACATGGCCCAAGAGCACTCCAGGTCCTTAGGGAATTTTGGCACATCCAAGCTATGCAAGGCTATTTGGCAGTAAGGTTTGGAGGATTTGGGCCTATTGAAGGCTCCCTATAGAATAACTTCTTATTTTTTTTATAAATATAATTCAGATACTACTGGTTTGTAATAATTTGTAAATAAATGATTGGGGGCTGAATAGTGAATATGGGGGAGTGGTATACATGTTTATGGGTAGAAAACATGTTTATAGATTTTATTTACTTATTTGCACAATAGATAACCTGCTTAGGACATGCATTTCATATGTTAGAAATCATGTTTTAGGTCTTTTATTCTCAGCATGTTGTTATACCCACTTCGTAATCTTCTTTATTAACAATAAGCCAAATAAACTGTCATTACTGCATTGGCATAGTAAAAACCATGTTTTAGGAACTCCTCTGTGCATTAGACATCATGTTGCTTAGAGTTTCATATATAACACAATTATTGTGTGCGTATCTTTTTTTTAACAAAGTCAAATATGTGTGTCCACTCTTTAAGACAATCAGACAATGTATATGACGCCTCGGCAAACTTTAGGCCTAATAAAAATTGATTAATCACGTAGTTACCAGTTTAAGACTAACTAGCCTCTTTTAATTTGAACTCTGCCGCTCCCATTCTTATTTTTGATTCCCGGAACTTCCCTCTATTTCACTAAACTCTCATCCTACTTTGAAATGATCTCGAAATTGTGTATCTGTTCTACTATGTTTTCTACTAGGTTACCCTTTCCTGCCTAGAATCGTGATATTTTTTTCAAAAATATTTATCCTACGTCTTGTCAAGTTAATGTATCTCAATGCCTTTACTCTATTTACAAAGAATGTTTTAATGATTTTATCTATATTTTCACTAACTCCTAAACTGCTGCATATTTCTAAATCCTACTACTGTCCCAAGTCGTATTACTGAAAATCCAGTATTTTTCAAATCACTTAGTCTTAATTAAGCTTTTGCTTTTACTGAAACTCACAGTTTTATTTCAACATTCCGGCTTTTTGAATCTCTTGTCTTTGAGACCTTAAATGTGTTTGAGACGTGCTAATTATGTGCACACTTGTGGAGGGATCTGTGAGCCTCTATGTGCCTTTGTATATTCCCCTTATGTGCGGTCCTATTTGTTATGTATGTCGCTTAGCATTTTTGCCTTTAAACACAAGGGTTCAGCCTAGTCCTTACCACATAGGAATAGTGATCCTAAATACCCTCTAGCACTTATAGGACGGGATGGGTAATAGCACGCAATAAGCATTCGTGACCATCTCACACTTTTAATAACCTTTACAGGGTGGGAGGGGTAGAATATGGATATGATGACCACGAGATAACACCACGTGAATAAACGGTTACCGGGTGTTGGGTTGGGTAATCTATATTATGTATAAACCTAGGGACCATTCCCTTATTTGTCCATTTTATTTAAGAATTTCAACTACTTTTACAAATTTCAGCTTTTTTTTAAACTGCTTTTAACTTGCAACGACTATGTGCAGATTTTCTCTTTTTACTCATTTATTTAGAATTTTTTTAAACTGCTTCTTCTCTTAAATTTCAGCTTTTTAACTTCTCTAATCTCTTTCAACCATTGTGTGAAAACCCCCTTTGTATTTATAATTCTTGCTTGCCTACTTGTTGTTTGCATTTAAAGTCACAATATAATATGGCCGGGAACCACACTAGTGGATCTTGAGGGGTGCCTAACACCTTCCCCTCGAGATAATTTCTAGCCCTTACCCGAACTCTGGTTTTCCAACTTAAAAACCCTCAGTGTCCTAATACACTTAATCATTAGATGGAAACTCTTCAATTCCAAAAAAACCCAAACCCCAAAAGGGATTAGAATTGTCCTCCCAAATGTCATAAACTCGATTTCGCGAGAAAAAGGGGGCATCAATAGCATGGGGACTCCGCTAGGGATTTCTTTAGGCCTTTACCACTTCATGTTATTTATGACTTTATTGCTTCTTTATTTCTTTATTTAATGTCTTTATTCGAAACTGACTTGCCTTTTAGTTTCTTTTTACTTTAATGCTTTCATTTACTGATTTCCTTCAATGCTGTTGTAATTCTGAGCAATTATTGTAATCGTTATTTTATGAACGTGCAAATACGTAACAACTTGATTTATTCTTGTTATTGCATTTTCAACATCATATTCCACTTGTGCCAAAAAAATACCATAGCAACGCTTATAATGAGTTGTTGTGCCCTTTCGATACTATCGCCCCCTAAATTTGGCAAAGGCATATTTGCGATAAAAACAGTCGAAATCAGTGGTGCAGTCGATGGTTCCATGCATTTCCCTCTTGAGTTTTACGCCAAGGGTATCGGTCTAATAACCATAGAAACCTTATTCTGTTTAACTGTACATGCATCACTGTCAAACATAGCCGACTTAGTTATGTTTTTCGCATAACGACTCTTTAAGATAGCCTTGTCCAAAGTCCACTGGGTTTCCTTGAAATTCAAATGGACGGCACCATATTCTGTGCATCTATTTAGGAACTAAATGTTGTCTATGCTAATTATTGGTTTAAATAGTTTATTCTGGCGGGGTAAGGGTCTAACCCTTTTGTTTTGGAGGAAATGGATGACAAAGTTCCCGACTTCGGTATGGTCAACATACTCTCACTCATGCTGACCTGGTGGAGAAACCTTCCATCATTTAACCAAATTAACGAATGGAAAGAGGGAGCCACTAGGGCTAGTGAGAAGCTGGAATATCTGGAATATAGTCTGTTAAAATTGGAAGGAAAAGTGAGGAAAAGAGTTACCGATTGCCAGAAAACTGAGGGAAACGAAAGAGAACGCCTGGCAAAGGCATTTTTACTGGAGGATTTGCTCAACGAAAGCATTCAACCTGAGAAGGTCCTTTTGGGACCAAGTAGTTAGGAGTCTTTTCTTTGCTTTAATGTAATAAGGCGAATGGCTATTAGTGACATTTTATTTTTGCTATTTTAGTGTCGTTTTGGGATTCGTCTTATTTTTATCAATAAAATGAGGCATTTAGCATTATAGTTCTCCAAATCAACTTGTCACTAGGCCTATCTCGAGCGCAACAAGGCTCCCAATTGGGACACGATTCATATTCTTGCACTATGTGTTTAAATATTGCAACATTTTCTTCTCATAACCCTTACTAACTTGTTACCTTTTTATTTTATTCCCCAACCCCAAAGGTTAGTTCATTCACTTTGGCATGATTATCTTAAGAAGAAGGGCACATCTCAATAACTGGACTATCAGAACCACCAGAGCCCAGAAAGCTTCGGGGTAGCAAGGCTGAACAAAGCACCATGCATCACCTTTTAATTTTTGCTAGTTGATTTTCTTTCTGCATTTTAATTTCAAAATAAGATCTACAATGTTCAAATCACTTATGAAATTTATCAAAAGCATTTTAGTTTCTTATGAATCTCGCTCTTATTATTTTTTCTATCGTTTACTTTATTTTAGACAGCATTACTATTACTTATCTTGATGAACCGACGAATGTGACATATGATGAGACAGCGCAACAAATGGATATAGACTCATAAGAGGATGATATACCAGAAGAGGTCGAGGTCTTTGAGAATCGGCCTAAATCCAACTTGGACGAAACTGAGGTTATCAACTTGGGGGATACAGAGAATGTTAAGGAAACACGCATCAATGTTCACCTGTCACCGTCAGAAAAGAAAAAGTACACGGAATTCCTAAGGGAATATGAGGACATATTTTCCTAGTCATATGATGATATGACTTGTCTCAGTACATCTATTGTAGCTCACAAAACTGCAAATAGATCCGACATATCCGCTGGTGAAGCAGAAACTCAAAAAGTTCAAACCTGACATGAGCTTGAAAATCAAGGAGGAATTTACCAAACAAGTCAAATCCAAGGTCCTTAGGGTAGTGGAGTACTCAACTTGGTTAGCCAATATTGTGCCAGTACCAAAGAAGGACGGGAAGGTCAGGGTCTACGTCAACTACCGAAACCTCAACCGAGCCAGTCCGAAAGATGACTTCCTCTTACCAAACATACATATTCTGATTGACAACTACGCCAAGCACGAGATGCATTCATTTGTCGATTGTTTTGCTGGGTATCTTCAGATATGCATGGACGAAGAAGACGCAGAGAAAACGACTTTCATTACGCCATGGGGGATGTATTGTTACAAGATGATGTCGTTTGGATTAAAGAATGATGGGGACACCTACATGAGGTCCATGACTACTATTTTTCATGACAAGATACACAAAGAGAACGAGGTGTATGTGGACAATGTCATCATCAAATCCAAGAAAGCCAATGACCATATAGAAGACCTGAGGAAGTTCTTCAACAGATTGAGAAGGTACAACTTGAAACTGAATCCCGCCAAATGTGCATTCGGGGTTCCCACTGGAAAACTACTTGGGTTCATTGTAAGTCAATGAGGAATAGAACTGGATCAGTTACAGGTTAAGGCCATTCAAGAATTGCCATCGCCAAAGAAAAAGAAAGAGGTTATGCGTTGCTTGGGGATACTCAACTACATCAGTCGGTTCATAGCTCAGTCCAATATTAATTGTGAGCCAATCTTTAAGATGTTAAAGAAGGACACCACCACCAAATGGACTGATGATTGTCAGAAAGCCTTCGACAAAATCAAGGAATACCTGTCCACGCCGCCAGTTCTGGTTCCGCCCGAATCAGGTAGACCGCTATTGCTCTACCTTGTCATACTGGATGGGGCATTCGGTTGTGTTTTGGGACAACATGATGAAATGGGGAGAAAAGAGAAAGCCATCTACTATCTAAGCAAGAAGTTCACCCCTTACGAGGCTCGGTATTCCCAGCTAGAACGCACCTGTTGTGATTTCTGACTTGTGTAGCTCAAAAGTTGAGACATTATTTTTGTACCTATACCACTTATCTCATATCAAGTATGGATCCGCTGCAGTACATCTTTCAGAAGACCATGCCCATAGGCAAGCTACCCAAATGGCAAATCTTGCTGAGTGAATTTGATATTGTCTATGTTACCTAGAAAGCAATCAAAGGACAGGCACTAGCAGATCATCTTGCCGAAAATCCCGTGGATGGAGAATACAAGCCTCTAAAGACGTATTTTCCTGATGATGAGGTCTTTTTCATAGGTGAAGACATCGCAGAATCCTATGATGGCCAGAGAATGTTCTTTGACAGAGCAACGAACTTCAAATGGGTTGGTATAGGAGCAGTTCTAGTATCAGAGACAGGTCAGCATTATCCGGTGTCTGCCAAGCTTAGCTTTCCATGCACCAACAACATGGCCGTGTACGAAACCTGCATCTTAGGGCTCAAGCTGGCCATTGATATGAACGTTCAGGAGTTACTAGTAATCGGGGATTCAGACTTGCTCATACATCAAGTCCGAGAAGAATGGGAAACCAAGAACTCCAAGATACTCCCGTATTTGCATCATGTACAGGAGTTGAGGAAGAGGTTCATAAAGACATAATTCCGGCATGTCCCTAGAGTCCAGAATGAGTTTGCCGACGCATTGGCCACTCTATCATCCATGATTCAGCATCTAGATAAGAACTTCATTGATCCTATCCTAGTAAAAATCCAGGATCAACCAGCTTACTGTGCTCATGTCGAGGAAGAAGCAGATGGAAAACCTTGGTTCCATGATATCAAAAGGTATTTGACAATAGGAGAATATCCAGAACTTGCAAACGCTACTCAGAAGTGCACACTGCGGAGGTTATCCAATCACTTTTTTCATAGCGAACGAATTCTGTATAAAAGGACTCCCGACTTAGGATTATTAAGGTGTGTCGAAGCAAAGGAAGCATCCAGGTTGTTAGAAGAGGTTCATGCAGGAACCTGTGGTCCACATATGAATGGTTTTGTCTTAGCAAAGAAAATACTCCGAGCTGGATATTTTTGGATGACTATGGAAATGGACTGCATCCAGTATGTCCAAAAATGCCACCGCTGTCAGATACATGCGAATAAGATAAAAGTGCCACCAAACGAGCTTATTGCAACAAGCTGGCCATGGCCGTTCGCCGCTTGGGGAATGGATGTCAACGGACCTATCAAGCCTGCCGCATCAAACATACACAGGTTCATTCTAGTGGCTATTGATTATTTCACGAAATGGGTTGAAGCAGCATCATATGAGGCAGTAACCAAGAAGGTTGTGGAAGACTTTGTCCGCGACCGTATCATTTACCGGTTCGGCATCCCAGAGTCAATCATCACTGATAATGGTTCCAATCTCAACAGTGACCTGATGAAAGCGATGTGTGAAACGTTCAAGATTAAGCACAAGAATTCTACAGCCTACAGACCTCAGATGAATGGAACTGTAGAAGCAGCCAATAAGAACATCAAGAAGAAACTAAGAAAAATGATAGAGAAACACAAGCAGTGGCATGAAAAGCTATCATTTGTTTTATTGCGGTACCGTACCACGGTTCGCACATCAACCGGGTGTTGATACCCAATTTTTCCCTAAGTATTTTTATACCCAAAATACTTCCAAAATAGCATATGTGTGCATATATAAACACACCCAAGACTTTGGTACTTTTCCAAATATTAATGATTTTTAAACAAATTTATTCCCTATTTTAATACAACAAAATCTAGTAATTATTTCCAAAATTATTTTTTTGGTGAATAGCTTCTTTTATTCTCATATTTACACCAAAATACTTTAACGATGAACCAGCGATTGTGACTTGCAACAAAACAATGCAACAAACGGATATAGACTCAGAAGAGGATGATATACCAGAAGAGGTCATCAAAGAGGTTGAGAATTTTAAGAATAAACCTAAGTCTTACTTGGACGAAACTGAGGTCGTAAATTTGGGTGATACAAAAAATGTCAAAGAAACTCGCATCAGTGTTCACCTATCACCATCAGAAAAGGTAGGATATACGGAGTTTTTAAGGATATATTCGCCTGGTCGTATGATGACATGACTGGTCTCAGCACGTCCATTGTAGCTCCCAAACTGCCAACAGATCCGGCCTGTCCGCCGGTAAAGCAGAAGCTCAGGAAATTCAAGCCCGACATGTGTTTGAAAATCAAAGAAGAGGTTACCAAGCAAGTCAAATCCAAGGTTCTCAAGGTGGTAGAGTATCCGACATGGTTAGCCAACATCGTGCCAGTACCAAAGAAGGATGGGAAAGTTAGAGTTTGTGTCGACTACCGGGATCTTAATCGGGCCAGTCCCAAAGACGACTTCCCCTTGCCAAAACATACACATTCTCATCAACAACTGTGCCAAGCATGAGTTGCAGTCTTTTGTTGATTATTTTGCTAGATATCATCAGATATAGATGGATGAGGAAGATGCAGAGTAAACGGCTTTCATCACGCCGTGGGGAATGTATTGTTACAAAATGATACCATTTGGATTGAAGAATGTTGGCGCCACCTATATAAGAACCATGACTACTATCTTTCACGACATGATACACAAGGAGATTGAGGTATATGTGGACGACAACATCATTAAATCCAAGAAAGCCACTAGTCATATGGAAGACTTGAGAAAGTTCTTCAACAGACTGAGAAGGTACAATTTGAAACTGAATCCCGCCAAGTGTGCATTCGGGGTTCCTGTCGGGAAATTACTAGGTTTCATCGTGAGTCGTCGAGGAATAGAACCCATCAAAGGTCAAAGCCATTCAGGAATTGCCACCGCCAAAAAACAAGAAGGATGTGATGAGTTTCCTGGGGAGGCTCAACTATATCAGCCAATTCATAGCTTAGTCCACCATCATTTGTGAACCCAACTTTAAAATGCTGAAGAAAGACGCTGCTACCAAATGGACTGATGATTTTCAGAGAGCCTTTAACAGAATTAAGGAATACCTGTCAACGCCGCCAGTCTTAGTTCTGCCCGAGCCAGGAAGGCTGCTATTTCTTTATCTTGAGGTTTTGGATGGAGTATTCGGTTGTGTTCTGGGACAACATGATGAATTGGGCAGAAAGGAGCAGGCCATCTACTATCTCAGTAAGAAGTTCACCCCGTATGAAGCCCAGTATTCTCTATTAGAGTGCACCTATTGTGCTCTGACTTGGGTAGCTCAGAAATTGAGGCATTATTTATGTGCCTACACTACCTATCTCATATCAAGGATGGACCCGCTGAAGTATATCCTCCAGAAGCCCATGCCCACTGGCAAGCTCGCCAAGTGGCAAATCCTGCTAAGTGAATTCGACATTGTTCACGTGACTTAGAAAGCAATCAAGGGTCAAGCCATAGCAGATCACCTTGCCGAGAATCCTATTGGTGGAGAATACGAACCCCTAAAAATGTATTTTCCTGATGAAGAGGTGTCCTTTGTAGGAGAAGATATAGCAGAATCTTATGATGGTTGGAGGTTGTTTTTCGACGGAGCCTCAAATTTCAAAGGAGTTGGCATAGGGGCAGTCCTGGTATTAGAAACTGGCCAGCATTACCCAGTATCCGCCAAGCTCAGGTTCCCATGCACAAATAATATGGCCGAAAATGAAGCCTGTATCCTGGGGCTCAAGATGGCCATTGACATGAACATTTAAGAGTGGCTAGTGAATAGGGATTCAGACTTGCCCATACATCAGGTTGGAGAAGAGTGGGAAACAAAGAACTCTAAAATACTTCCCTACTTGCATCACATACAGGAGTTAAGGAAAATATTCACAAAGACAAAATTTCAGCACGTCCCCAGGGTCCAGAACGAGTTCGCTGACGCACTAGCTACTTTATCATCCATAATCCAACATCCAGACATGAATTTCATTGATCCCATTCCAGTAAAGATTTATGATCAGCCAGCCTATTGTGCTCACATTGAGGAAGAAGCAAACGGAAAAATGTGGTTCCATGACATCAAGGAGTACTTGACAACAGGAGAATACCCAAAACTTGCCAACACCACTCAAAAGCGCACACTTCGGAAATTATCCAACAACTTCTTTCACAGTGGGAGAATACTGTACAGGAGGACTCCCAACTTGGGTCTACTAAGGTGTGTCGAATCAAAAGAAGCATCCAGACTATAGGACGAAGTGCACGAAGGGACCTACGGGCCGCACATGAATGGTTTTGTCTTAGCAAAGAAGATACTTCGAGCAGGGTATTTTTGGATGACTATGGAAATGGATTGTATCCGGTATGTTCGCAAATGCCATCGCTGTCAGATACATGCAGACATGATAAAGGTGCCTCCAAACGAGCTTACTGCAACAAGCTCACCGCGGCCATTCGCCGCCTGGAGAATGGATATTTTTGGACCTATCGAGCCCACTGCATCAAACGGGCACAAGTTCATTCTAGTGGCAGTTTATTATTTCACTAAATGGGTCAAAGAGTGTCATAAAGGGCAGTGACTGAGAAAGTTGTAGCAGATTTCGTCTGTGACCGTATTGTTTGCCGATTCAGAATTCCAGAATCAATCATCACTGATAATGGTTCCAATCTCAATAGTGATTTGATGAAAGCAATATGTGAGGCATTCAAGATCAAACACAGGAACTCCACAGCCTACATGCCTCAAATGAGTGGAGCTGTAGAGGCAGCCAACAAGAATATCAAAAAGATACTAAGGAAGATGATCGAAAGTCACAAACAATGGAATGAGAAATTATCATCCGCCTTATTAGGATACCGCACCACAGTCTGCATATCGACCGGAGCAACTCCCTACATGTTGGTTTATGGTACAGAGGCGATCATCCCTGTCGAGGTAGAGATTTCCTCCTTGAGGATCATACAAGAAGCAAAGTTGGATGATACAGAATGGATAAAAGGTCGCTAAGAGCAGTTAGACCTTATAGATGGGAAAAGAATGAATTCAGTTTGCCATGGTCAATTGGATCAGAACAGAATGTCTAGAGCCTTCAACAAAAGAGTTAAGCCAAGGAAGTTTTCGCCGGGGCAGTTGGTGTTGAAGAAAATATTCCCACATCAAGATGAAGCCAAGGGGAAATTTTCCCCCAACTGGCAAGGCCCGTACCTGGTTCACTGGGTTCTAACCGAAGGATCCCTTATTCTTGCAGAGATGGACGAAGAAGTCTAGCCGAAGCCAATCAATTCAGATGCAATGAAACGATGTTATGTGTAACCACCTACGATTTCTTTATGATGTAGTTTGAACTACGCCTGACCTGATTCCCGTTTAAGAGGGGATACGTAGGCAGCCCTATAGGTTCGGTCACAATTTAATGAAAAATTTATTTCCCCCTACTATTGGAACTGGGGCAGAATTTTGAGGAGGACCATCAAAATTCTGAAGTCTGTTCTCAGCCATTTATCGCCGGGAATGCCACCTCAGTAAACTGGGGTAGAATTTTGAGGAGGACCCTCAAAATTCCGAAGTTGATTTTTTAGCCGTTCAGCACAGCCGTCAGAAGTGCCAGCCCAGTAAACTGGGGCAGAATTTTGAGGACCCTCAAAATTCCAGAGTGATAAAGGTTGCAATGTCTTGAACCATGTCGCAGTCGTTGGTTCATCTAAACGAAATTATTTTCTACTTACGTTATATTTACTAAATCATGCATAACTATTGTTCGAATTGCTACTGTTTAGCGATGCTACCGCAATGATACACAACGCTAGAAGCCAGGGAAAATGAACTAACCTCTCCCCTTTACAGAACTCACGATTTTTCTTTGGATGCAGGCACTTGACTTACAACATCGCCAAGTATATTTATACTTTCCCAATAATGCAACTTCCCATAATCATCACTTATTCGTAATCACTATCCGTACACAAAATCCACAGCAGTCACGATATCGTAATCAACTATCAGCTAAGAAATCTCACTACTATTTGTCCTTTTACATTCTTGCATTGCATAAGGCTACCTTTCTGCCTTTCGAGACTAAGAACTATCTCCATCTGCATTTTTTTGCATTGCAGAAGGCTACCTTTCTACCTTTCGAAACTAAGCACTGTCTCCATCCTGCATTTTCTTGCATTGCATAAGGCTACCTTTCTGCCTTTCGAGACTAAGCACTGTCTCTATCCTGCATTTTCTTGCATTGCATAAGGCTACCTTTCTGCCTTTCGAGACTAAGCACTGTCTCCATCCTTCCTTTTTCTTGCATTGCATAATGCTACCTTTCTGCCTGTCGAGACTAAGCACTGTCTCCATCCTGCATTTTCTTGCATTGCATAAGGCTACCTTTCTGCCTTCTGAGGTTAAGCTCTACTCCATCTGCATGGCTAAAATATCGCCACCTCTATTTGCATCAGCTGAAATACCGCCAGCTTCATCTAAATCTTGCATGGCTGAAACATCGCCAATTTTTATTTAAATCCTTATCGGCTGAAATATTGCCATTTATATTTATCCTTCTTTATTAGCTGAAATATCACCAACTTTATTTAATTCTCGGTATCGGCTAAAATATTTCCAGTTCATATTTAAATCTCCATCATCATCTATACTTATGCTTCTGTTGGCTGAAACATCGCTATTTACATATTCTTTACATCAGCTGAAACATTGCTGCTTTATTCAAAATTTTTGTTGGCTGAAATATCGCCATTTACACATTTTTTACATCAGCTAAAACATCGCCGCTTTATTTAAATTTTTGTCTGCTAAAATATCACCATTTACATTTTCTGCATCGGTTGAAATACCGCCAAATCTTGCATTTCATCGGCTGAAATACCGCCAAACTGTCCTAGGGCAACATTGTTCGGAGGCATCATCTTCATAGCCCGAGAACACCATGCCATGGCCCAAGGACCCCACTTTATATCCTGCACATCATTATTCAAAGGCATCATGGTTCGGAGGCAGCATTATCATAGCCCAAGAACATCATTTCATAGCTTGTGAATCCTTATTTTGCGCTTCATGGCCCAGGACATCATGGTCCAAGGACGTCATCTTAACCGTTCAAAGACAGCATTCATGGTCCAATGGGAACTTGCATCACATTTAAGTTTATGCACAATATGCGATTGTATTACTCACTTGCAGGTATACCGGCTAGTAACGGTTGTCCCAGCAGGAGTGATCCCGCTCTGTTTCCCGCAAGCGATCAGACTTCAAATACCTCTTGCCACCCAAACATCGTGTCCATTTTTTGTTTCAAATCTCCATCGGCATGTTCCGTCAATGGTTCCTGAACTACATATTGCCTGATTCCTGTAAAACCAGGGATATATAGGCAGCTCAAAACCAGAGCTCGGTCAAAATCTTTTCAAATCGCCGCTTCCGGTCAAAATTAGCCATCATATCTTTACCCGACAACTCTTTCGTCCTTCCCGGGTAAAGAGGGGTAGCTGTTGATACCCAATTTTTTCCTAAGTATTTTTATACCCAAAATACTTCCAAAATAGCATATATATGCATATATAAGCACACCCAAGAGTTTGGTACTTCTCTAATTTTTTTTATGATTTTTAAACCAATTTATTGCCTATTTTAATATAACAAAATCTAGTAATTATTTCCAAAATTATCATTTTGAGTGAATAACTTATTTTATTCTCATATTTAAACCAAAATATAATTAAGGTGATTTTTGCATATTTTTACGAATTTATTTGGTATTCTTAAAGTTAAATTAAATATATTTGCAATCATAACCTATTTTGCAATTAATAGTATTTTATAATTACAAAATTAGTTCCAGTATTTTTTAATTAATATTCATGAATTATTAAGGGGTTCATTGCTTTTGATTTCTCCCAAAGTCAGTTTCACTATTTTATAAAATTAAACAAAGGAAAATTGGCTATTTAAATACTAGCCCCATCTATTTCAATTTTAGCCTTAAAATTGGGTCCAATCTCAGCCCAAACTCCCAACCCAATTCCGTTTAAACCTAACCCATGACCCAATTCTAAATAACCTGACCCAGACTCCTTTTTATCCTGGCCGTTGATCTGAGAGATCAACGGCCCCTATTTATCCCTTCCTTTTTTAACCCAGACGACTACCCTACTTCTCTCATTCCTCCTAATCCACCGGCCTTGAATCCCCTCTCCTCTCTGATTCTCTCTAAGACCTAAACCTAACCCTAGTCGCCTCCCTCCGGTTACCATCCAAAACCACCTGAATCTATGGCTTTCAAAGCCATTGAAGGCCTGTATCTGCTTCCAATGTCTCCTGCATGCCTGTTGTTTGAAGAATCGAGGCCAGACCTCAAAGGTCTTCACTCAGATCTTCACCTATTCGAACATCCCAGCCATCTCCGGCCTTGCTCCGGTGGCTCTTGGTCTTTTGAGCCTGATCGTGATATTCTCTACTTAGATCGTGACTTTTCCAGGCTTTCTCGCTTCTAGGGTTCATCTTAAACCCTAGCCTTTCGAGGTTCTCCTGATTTCCCTAGATCTATTCTAGATCTATGTTTATTTTAAGGTTTTCAAACACTTTCTCAAAGCTTCTTTCAAAAGTTTGCTTGCAAACCCTTCATCTTCTCCAACTTAGGGTTTCTCTAATTTTACATGCTCTATTGTAATTCTTATGTGTTTTCTTCTATTGTGTTTTCTTTTACTATGTTTTGCACGATTTTTCTTTTATTATGTTTTCATGATGTTTCTGGGGAATACATGTTTAAGGTCTCAGTCCCTTTGGGTTTTCTGAACTTATTTCGTTAGTATTTTTTGCCTGACTTGCTTGTTTTCGTCTCTAGAATCGATTAATGGTAAAAAAAACCCTAGAATTTGTGTGTTTCATTTGAGTTTGGAGGCCACTTGTTACTGCTTTGTGTGTTTCTCATCTCTAAACTTTCTTGGCTTCAAAACCCCTAATCTCTGAGTTCCTGAAGTTGTTTCATCTTTGTTTCAACTTTGTATTTCCATGTGGTTCTGACTTTTTGCTAAAATCTATAAGACCTTGTTTACTTGATTCTTTAGCATGCTTCTGATACCTCCTTCTCCCTGTTACTAGATTAGCCTATAAGACTATCGTGTTTCATCAGCACTACTGTTTCTCTTTGCCATGATTTAACCTCACACGCCCAATGTTGTGCATTCTTTATATACACTGGTTGTCCCTCTAGAATTTTGGGATTGATTTTAGACTTCCTTGTGTAAGCATGATTGATTCCTTCCCTGTTTTATTTGAAAACTCTCTTTAACCTATCGATTCCCCTATTTCTGACTGGGTTCATTGGTGATTTTGAATCCCTGATTCCCTGATTTACCAAGTACTAATTGATTTACTTTATTCTTTCCTTATTTACTTAACCATGTATTTCAAATTTTCTTTCCTTAGTTAAAATCCCTATGTATTTATCCCTTATTTGTATGTTATTCACAATATGTTTACTTGATCCCCTTCCTTAAATAACTTCTGCCCTTTACTGTTCAAATTTGAGTTTTTCAATTAAAGAATTTTCTTCTACTGATTGATTCTAATTGATACATGATTATTTTCTTACCTTGTTCCCTGCCTGATTTCAAACTATAAATACCTGCTCCTTTCTTAGCACACACACGACCAATACTCGAGTTTTTTTCTGAAATCACACTCACACGCATAAGTATACTCTTGCTATTTGTATTGTTGCTTGCTACAAGATTTTTTCTTTCTTTGCTTTCTGAAACTGGTATGTCCTAGTCTTAATTCTAGCCTCAACTCCAATGTGTTTACTTACCAGTTTATGTCCATGTTTACTTTAATGTCTGAAGTACTTAATCTTTGTGCAATGTTCTCACTTCTTGTAACAAATCCCATTCCTATATCCCCTTATGTGTTTGAGCTATGGTTCAAAAACATGGCAATATATCTGAAGTTATTGTCCACGGATATGAACTGGACCCTTTGCGCCCCAAGCTCTTTCAATTTCCTATCCCCATTCTCTTAATATGTGTGTTGAGTTAAAGCTTTAGCCTGACAGTTTTCTAATTACTGCCCAGGCCATGGCTTGACCTTCAATAGGTCCTTACTCTCTAATGTTTGCCCAACAGGTTTGGTCAGGGGTGTGCCAGCTTACCTCATTGTTAGGTTTGACCACCAGCTTGCTTTGGCACTTCTACCCCTCTCTATTGCACTTGCACTCATTCTTAGAACTTAAGTTATGCCCCTCTCTTGTGAGCCTTGCCTTGGGACCCCTGAGCTCCCTCTGAACTTGGACACCTGAGGGTTGGCCCTTTCACACTGCACTACTACTTATTCTGATTAGCATCTTGGGTGTAAGCACTACCTGGGGTTCCTGAAACCCCTTGGATCTCTAAAACACCATAGATAAGATAAGGCCTTGGAAATCTGGATCTCGGAAGTGGCTCAATCTCATATTATTAGACACTAAGTCTGAATTAGGCTGTTTGGATATAGTTGATAATTCGTGATGTACTTTTATTTCAGTTGTATTCTTCTTGTCTGTAATAATTTGTATAAACTCAGGGTGTTTTAGTAAAAAGGGAGGGTGTTTACTTTTATGCGCTAAGGGTATACAATATGCGTATAGGGATTTATTTATGATTTGTGCAACTTCACACGTAGAAAACATGTCTATAGGACTTAACATTTGATTTCTGCAACTAAGCATACAGATACCATGCCTATAGGGATTTGCATTTCTGCATATAATAACGCCATTAGGCAAATGATTAGGCTTAACAACAAAATTGCATATAGATACCATGCCTATAGGGATTCGCATTTCTGCATATAATAACGTCATTAGGAAAACAAATTAGCCTTAACAACAAAATTGTATATGGATACCATGTCTATAGCACTCCTGTTTAAAAGGTCCAAATCATCAACGCATGGAGAGCATGCCTATAGGAAATTTGAATCTGAGCCGTTTCATTCGTTCAAATTAGCATTCACCTCTTGAAAAATTGTATTTACTGAAGCTCGTAAAGTAACGGATCTTTTCTAAACGAATCTGCATTTTTTTCAGAAAACTCATGAAACTCTTTTCCAATTAGTCTGCATGTCGTCTGAAATTCGTTTCTTTTCTTTTAAACCTTTTTCAAAATAGTACGTGTTTTTCTAAAACTCCTTTTACTCAATAACTTTGCTTTATAATCAGTTTATGCTTTAAAATCAGTAACTCTACCCAGCACATAAACTAAGGATTAATTAATCAATCAGATCAGTTTTAGACAACTGCATTCGAGCGAGCCTAATGCAAACTTTCCTTCTAAAAATATGTGTTGAACCAGTCCGCTCGTCGCGTTATTTAATTTAATACCAAACCACTACGTGTAAGACATGATAAACTCTATGGCGTTATCTGATTTAAGGAGGCTTATTTGAGCCCTACTTGCTTATTTGCTTCCCCCTTTTACTTGCATTATGTGTTTTGATTGACGCCTTAGTATTTTATCCTTTGAAAACTCCCAAAAGACCCCAAACCCCTCTCCCTTTAGGACAAGTAGTCCAATTGCCTCCGGGACTGATAGGATTGGGATGGGTACTGGCATGCAATAAGTAACGAAACATTCCGCGCTTTAATACCTTAACGGGGTGGGAAGGGTAGAATATGGATATGATGACCACGCGATAACACCACATGTATAAACGGTTACCAGGTGTTGTGTGGGTTGATCCATATTATTTATAAACGTAGGACCCCCCTCCCTTTACTTGTTTATTCTATTTCGAAAAACTACTTCTTTTCAAATTTCAGCTTCTTTAACTATTACTTCCAGCAATTATGTAAAATTTCCCCCTCTTCACTCGTTTATCCTGAATTTTAAAACTACTTTCTATGCAAAATTTCCGCTTCTTTAACTTTGTTTTAGTTTCAAATCATTTGCAACTATTATTTATAATTCTTGCTTGTCTACTTGTGTTTGCTTGCTTAAAAGTCACAATTGTAACATGACCGGGAACCACACTAGTGGATCCTGAGGGGTGCCTAACACCTTCCCCTCGAGATAATTTCTAGCCCTTACCCAAACTCTGGTTCTTCATCTCAAATTATTCCTTAAAGTGTCCTAGTGCACTATAATCATTAGGTGGCGACTCTCCAAATCCAAAAACCCAATTCCCAAATGGGAATAGAGTTGTCTTTCCCAAATGTCGTAAACCCGATTTTCGCTTTAGAAAAAAGGGGGGGTCGACACTGGTGACTCCCTATATGTTGGTCTATGGTACCGAGATAGTCATTCCCGCCGAGGTAGAGATCCCCTCCCTAAGGATTATACAGGAAGCGAAACTTGAAGATGTTGAATGGGTAAAGAGTCACCATGAGCAGTTAGCCCTTATAGACAGAAAAAGAATGAACGCAGTTTCTCATGGTCAATTGTATCAGAATAAGATGTCCAGAGCCTTCAACAAAAGATTTTATTTATGGGAACTTGACCGTTGTAGGCTCTTAGGTTATTTTTCTCAATTATAAATAAAGTTGTCGTATCATGTTAAATCCTCATTTACTAAATTCACCCTTACATTTCTTAGCTAGAGTTGATTGATTCATGAATAACCCTCGTTACCAATAAACTCTTACGTGCCTTAATTAAAGTTGTCGCCTCTTTTATTGCCATGCTATATTTTCCGTAATTGCTTGAACTTAATTGAAGTTATATTATCTCTTTAATAATTTCTTAACCTTAATTGAAGTTATCATTATCTCTTCCTTAATTGCTTAGCCTTAATTGAAGTTTGTTATCCCTTTCATTGTTGACATATTCTTATTTGGGGCTATTGATTCATTCTATCTCTCTTATCATCGAATTGTGCTTTTGTGGTATCAATGTTACGCATTATCTCTCCCTTGTTGAGCTATTATTGTTGAGACCATTATTCCCTGTTGTGTCTTTCTTTGGGAGCTCGTTCTTCCTTTTCTTTGTATTCTGATGTTCTTGTGTTGATTTACTTGTTGTACTCGGTGTTGTTGAGCCGAGAGCTATGCATAATTGTGGTATTGAAATTTTTTTGAGGAAAATTTATGGCATATAGGAACATGTGGTGAAAAACCTTATATTGTGTTGTTATGTTTTGGCACACGTGATATTTTTGAGAGAATTTTCGGGGTATTTGCATGTGAGTTGTCCGTGCTATTATTGTTATTGATATTTGCACATGCGGTGTGATAAGGTAGATAATATATTGGGTTTGCGCATGTGGAAAGACAAGGTAGGAATATTATTATGCGTGCACGACAAGACAGGACGAGCATTTACTTTATTGTTGCTTACATAGCGAGACAAGGTGGGCTATGTCAGGGGATGATTTGTGATGACAAGGTGGGCGCATTGTTATTGTTTATACTTGTGTAATAGTGTGCCTACCTTGTGTGAGTTATACCTTTTACATTTTTTGGTGATCGTTTATGTGAAATTTATTATCTCTACTTTTACTTGTTGACTTGAATTGTGATAGAACACTTGCACAAGAATACTCGTAATAAATAACCCATATCGGTTTAAAAAGATGAATCCTGATGTTATTGACCATTTACATGTACTCCCGCTTACTTGCCTTCTGTGTGAGAGTTGTTTTACGTGAGTTGTCCGTATAGTCATGAGCCCTTATTATTATTGGCATGTGAGTTTTCCATGCGAATATTGATATTGTCACTCCATTGGCACGTGAATCGCCTGTGTGGCTATGAATTATAATGTGGGCACGATATGCCAAGTCATTAGGGTTAGCGAATCGGGACCCATGAAGTGTGACTAAGAGGTGAAGTACCTCGGGAAAATCTTTGAACAAATGTTGTGTGGAAGCAGTTGCTCTTATTGAATTGCTACTTGGTCCCTCTACTAGATTTCACCGGATTTAAACTGTGCTCAACTTATTCTATGGTATTATTACCTGTTTGTACAATGTTGCTAATCATTGTTTCTAGTGCTTTATTGGGAGTATTTTCTTTGTTATCTTTACATGCTTAGCGTTATATTGACATTTTTTCCTGTTAGTTTCACATTCTTACTTGTATATGTTATTTAGTATAGTAGTGTCTTGACTGTCCCTCGTCACTACTTTACCGAGGTTAGTCTTGATACTTACTAGGTACTGATGTGGTGTACTCATGCTACGCTTTCTGAATGTTTTTGTGTAGATTCAGGTACTTTGGAGTTGTTTGATCCTTAGCTAGTTGTTCAGAATTTGCTATGTAGAATCAAGGTATACCAGCCATCGCATTCATAGACCTCGTAGTCGCCTTCTGATATTGTACTTGTATGGTTTATTTCTTTTCTGAAATAGTTGTACTTAGATGACTTTATATTACATCTCAGTAGAGCTTATAATTTGTACTACCAATTTTGGGATTGTTGGCTGGTATAGAAATTTCCATTTCGAAACTTGTAGTTATTGCTTAAATTTTGTCATTATTTCAGTAAGTGTTAGACTTACCTAGTCCTAAATACTAGGCTCTATCACGATATCCTACTGAGGAAAATCGGGATTGTGACATGACTAGGTTAGAAATTTGTATCTGTGTTGGTATTTTGGATTGGTAAGCCTGTTGAAATTCTTAGAAGTTCTAGCTGAGGTCATAAGTATATAATCTTTGCTAATATATCTGATGCTCTAATTGTAACGGCTAATCCATAATTTTGTCAATATCCTCTAGAAGTAATAATCGGTAATAGTATCTATGTTATGACCTTTTAAATGGTTGACTTGCCTCTCTACTAGTACCCTCAAAGGTTATCAATAAGGACTGTTAGCCTATATACATGCTCGAAGTTAAGATTTGGGACATGAATAGAATGTATCCATTCTCATGAATTTCATAGATTTAAATCATGCAACTATTCTATCATTAAGGTGCTTGATCACAAGTGTTTGGGGTTTAACAGTAGTATAATAATACCACTGCCTCTATATATGTTTGAAGCCTTGATTCTCATACCTCTCCGGTGTTAACTTAGTGTTGGATATATCGTTAGATAAAGCTGCTTTGTGTTCCTTATGCTATTTTAATTAACAGAAGGATATACTTCTGTGGGGTGGTATTATGCTAATTGATTCACATTGAAAGTGCCTCATTGGCACTTAAACCTATAGAGAAGAATGAGGCGTTAGTGGTTAAGGGTATTTGAGAGTAGAGTTTGACCGTTGGTTGGGCTACTCTTCCCTGCACAAGTATATGCCCTGGCCTTGAGACCCTTAGGAATTTTAAAGTGTCAGGGAATTCAAAGCGGTCCTTCACCTTGAGTGGAACTCTCTCCTTAGCCCTTAATTCATTGATATTCATTATTCTCTTAAGGTTTTGTGTTTAATGACAATGAAAGGTTTTCAATTTGGATCATTTTCTATACATAGCCACCATTGATAATAGGGGAAATCTAGGTGATTTAGCTATTGTTTATGCTTCCACTTAATTACATTTCAATGACATAATATGGTTATTTGATGAAAAATAGGCTCTAATAGTGATTTGTGTACATTGCAGGGTGAGGAGATTATATGATGCTTGCAAGAATTGGAATGATTTACGGGCAAAACACGAGCCCTCGGAGTTGAGTGCATGCAAGAACAAGACTAAAAATTGGAAGAATTCAAGCCCCAGGTGCGCGAAGGTTGCGCGAAGTCGCACAGAGTTCATGCATGTAACAAGCTGAGACAGAAAGGGTGCGCGAAAGTTGTGCGAAGTCGCGCAGGTATCGTCCGAAAAAGAGCTAGTTAGGGGTAAAAATGGAAATCTGGAAAGAAAACCATTTAACATATATAAAGTCAAGATCGCCCAAGTTCAAATCATCAAGGTTTTCATAGGCTAAAGGAAGAAATAGAGAGGCAAGAGGCAAGGAGGGATTTGGATCATCAAGTTCTTTGTTTCTTCTCTTTGTTTTTTGCTAATTGTGATGAAATTGAATCTATTTATGATGAACACCAGTATGAGTAGCTAAAACCCATTGTTCTAGGGTCATGGGTAAAACATGAATGTTGTTGTTTGAGGTTTAATTTGACGAAGTTGGTTTATCATCTTGGGTTGTTTATTTAATTCTGCTGTTAATTGTTTTGCTGAGTAGCTAACAGTGAAATACTATCTACGAATCTAGAGTTGAACTCGAAAGTGGGAACTTTAGGTTGCATATAGAATTAAATAGAGCAAGTTCTTGAACCCGGGCCTTGGGGAACGGGTTCGCAATTGGGATAGACATATACCCAATTGCCTTGCTTGGTTAAAATACAGGAATTGTAAATGCGTTCTTGTTAATATTAATTCCATAGACATATAGGCATTGAGTTAACTTGAATAGGTGAGTAAGAACTCGACAGATTCTTATGAGTGATATAAACCTTGTCAATCAATAACCCAGATAAATTGATTAGTCATCTTAAGCTAAGAACACAACAAGATTGTTAACTAACCCGTGACCCTGGAATATTCTCTCCTACTGTTTGTTACTTGAAATTGTTATTCGTTTGGTTAATTGCTCTAGTTAGATTATTTCTTGATAATTTAGATAGTAAAACAATTACATCGTTATTTTGTGAAGAATCTCTTGGATAGATAAAGTAATTGGGTTGGAATCAGTCAATAGTTGATCACAAGTCTTCGTGGGAACGATACTCTACTCACTACTCTATTACTTGACGATCACGTGCACTTGCGTGAGTATTTTTGGTCGCAACAAGTTTTTGGCGTCGTTGCCGGGGACTTAGGAATTAGATACTTGACTGAATTGAGCTTTATTATTTATTTATTTGAGTTTTAACTGTCAGTTCACTTTGCTTGTGCTAATACAGGATTTCATATCGAATGCGAAGAAGCAGAAGCGCAAAAAATCTCCTTCCCCTCGATCCCGAAATTGAACGAACACTTCACAGATTGATGAGGGAGGTGGACGCTAGGACTAGAATTGAAAAAGTGTTGGACATCATAGTTTAACCACACCCAATTGAGATGGCAGGTAATGAGGAACGTGTGGTGATTGAAGCCGCAAGGCCCAGTCTGGCTAATACAACTCAGGCTATCGTGAAGCCTGACATCGCTGGGCACTTTGAGCTGAAACAGTACATGGTGCAATTGATCCAGTCCACAGGGCAATTTGTAGGTCTACCTCATGAAGACCCACAGAGGCATATTCAGAATTTTCTGGAAATTACGGATACCTACAACTATCCGAACGTTTCCAAGGACTAAGTCAGACTAACACTTTTTCGCTTTTCTCTGATCGGGGAAGCTAAGGAGTGGTTGAATAAAGAGCTAGCAAATTCAATCCGCAATTGGGATGATTTGGCAAGGAAATTCTTAATCATGTTTTCCCAACTAAGAAGACAAAGGTACTGAGGAGTCAAATCCTTGGGTTCGAACAACGAGCAAGCGAGACTCTTTGTCAGGCATGGGAAAGGTACAAGAAGATGCTCAAAGATTGTCCATATCATTGTCATACGGACGAGGTATTGGGTCACACTTTTGTATATGGGTTAGATGATGCGTCAAAGATGAATCTTGACTCAGCTTGTGGGGGTAGCTGCATGACCCGACCGTACAGTGAAATCCAACTCTTGCTGAATACCTTCACGGCTAATGACAATAACTGGCAAGGTGAGGGTGACTCACGATGGGCAGTTAAGCAAAAAGCAGCTGGGTTACTTGAGCTTGATGGCCGGTCAGCAATGAGAGATGATATTGCAAAGTTGGCTAATCAGATGACCAGGATGACAATGCAGCAACCTCAACAGATGCAACAGATTCAGCAGATGGCTATTTGCTACGAACTATGTGGAGACAGTCATATGAGTGATATGTGCCCCACGAATCCTGAATCCATATACTATGTGGGGCAGCAGAATAGAGGTCCACCAAATCAGCATGCACAATACGGGAATTCTTACAACCCAAATTGGAGGAACCATCCCAACTTCTCATAGGGTGGAAATCAGAAAAATCAGAATCAGCCTAGACCACAAGGGGGTTTCAATCAGCCTCAGAGACCCCCCC
>MU713940.1:11047-22291 GCA_026770625.1 Nicotiana glauca | reverse complement strand
GCTTTTCATATTTGCAGGTGGCTATTCGTGAAAGACAGCCTTTCAAATGGCTGTTTAATTAACGCGGGAAGATTTAAAAAATTAAAGACGAAATAATTAATTAATAACGGTCATATTAATATAAAATAATAATATTTAATTAATTAATTTTATTTTATTGGTCCAAAAATTATCAATCAATCATATTAATTGGCCGAAGCCGAAGCCAAAGCCGAAGCCGAGCCGAGCGAGCGATGACGACGACGGCGCGAGGCCCCTTCCTCTTATCTCTTTTTAAGAGCTTAAGGAAGTGCTTCTATATTTAAACCCAACAAAATGCTTGTCTTTAACCAATGAGGGACAAAGTGCAAAAGCTAAAGTTGCCTTTTCATCTTCTTCCCTCATTTCCCATTCATACCACCACTTTAACCCCAACAGACCTGTCTAAAATATACAGTACTAAAACAATCATTTTCATACAATATTAACATAAAAGAGGCGGATACGTGATAGATAGATCATTAAGCTTTTAAAATTATCTGAATTATTTCCATGCTTAGCTAGGTCACCTATTATTTTTTTAAAATTAAATAGGATCAATATTTGTCATTTCAAGAGCTTATATTTTTTAAATTTTATTTTATAATTCAAATGTATTATTTAATATTATATTTTAAATTTTTAAAAAGTTATAATCATATATATAAGGTACGCGCGCATCGCGTATCCTAAAACTAGTTATATTAAAAGCACAAAACCTTTAGTAAAATATCGTTCGACTTTTTTATCTTTTTAAAATAACTTTTATATTAGAAAAAAATTATAATTTAAGTTACTTTCCTAAATATTAGGATATTTAAATTCTTTAAATTTTTAGTTATTAAATATTTTCTTATTGAACAAAAGAGGAAGTCCTAAGTTTTAGACTTTATCCATATAGACATATACCATGTTAACTAAATCAACATTAACATGGGTAATCAAAGTTTATTTCCATTGTAATCCTCCCTCGAAAAATTAAAAAATCAAGAGAAAGACTTTGAATAGAATACTACCATTATTTAGAAAATGTGAATAAACTAATATTTCGGAGTCTAAATTCTAGTATGAATTTATCACTTTTAATATATTGGAACTTTTTTGTCATTTAACACTTTTTTTTAAATTACTATGTAAATATTCTAATATTTAAAATTTTAAAATAAATTAAAATTGTGCCTTATATAAATTCTTGACTTCTTTAAATTATGTACCAAAATATCTTCCAAGCTAATTTTCTAATATTTATGACTCTAAAATTAACTAAAATTTCTTTGTCAAATAAAAATCGATTATCAACTAAAATTTCACTTATCAACTAAAATTTCGGTGAGTTATAAGATCTAATAATATCGATAAACATAGGTCCACCAACTGATATCACTTAAACTTCCGTATAGTAAGTAAAACTATCATTTATCAACGAAAAATTCGCGAGGAAGTCCTAGTATCAAAATTTCAATATACTAATTTATTTATTAGAAAATATTAACTCAATATAAGAAATTTTTAAATTTTACATTGTTACTTTATTAATGTGACGACCCGGCTGGTCGTTTTGAGTATTCTAGTACTGATCCCTTAAATTATGCTTTCTCTATGCTATATTGTGGTTATGTAACTTTCCGGGGTGTTTGGCTTTGGGTTCTGGTGAGTTTCGGAGTAAAATGGGAATATAGTCCCTAAGTTGGAGGTAAGTCGTAAGAGTCGACCGTAGTTTGACTTGAGTGAAAATGACTTTGGAATAGAGTTCTGATGTTCCAATAGCTCTGTATGGTAGTTTTGATCTTAGAAGTGTGTCTGGATGTTGAGTTGGAGGTCCTTAGGTCGTTGCGTGAAATGGCGAAAGTTGGAAGATTTTGAAAAATTTGACAGGGAGTTGACTTTAGTGATATCGGGGATGGATCTTGATTTCGAAAGTTGGAATAGATTTGTGATGTCAATTATGACTGTGATCACGTGATTTTTGCCCTATGTGAATTACTCCCAGTAAATTCAAAATAAAATAATTTTTCTTTGTTTGCAATTTTGTGAATTTTCGTGGTATTTTCTGTTATTGTTTGCATTTGCCTGTGTATGTTTATTTTGTTTAAATTAATGGAAAAATACAAAAATAAGTTGAATTTGCCTTTGGGATTTAATTTTACAATTAGGATTAATTAAGCAAGTGGTTGTTTTACAAAAATGAAAAGAAATCACAAAAAAATAACGTGCTTTGCATTTTTTGTGTTTAGTTTCAAAATCGCGTGATTTTTTTTTAATTTGGTATTTGATTATTTGTGATAATTATTATTTAGAGTTAATTAGTATTTTTAAGTTAATTTGGGTTTTTATAATTCAATTTAGGATTTTTGTTTTAATTTTTGAAAAAAAAGGAAGAAAAGAAAAAGAAAAGAATTAAAATAGAAGGAATTCAAAATTGGGCTATTGTTGTTTAATTCTTTCAGCCCAAGTGCATAGCCCATCCAGATACCCGACCAATTCAGCCCCAACCCGGTCCAAATCAGTTCAATCCCTGAGACATTTAAAACGACGTAGTATGGTGATAATACTACATCGTTTCAATGTAAACGAATCTCAGTCGACCATCCATTCCCATCCAACGGTCCACAGCTTCGCCCATTACCCGAACCCGCCAAAATCCGGCTCATCTCCAGCCCCAGCCAAACGACGTCGTTTCAGGCCTCTCAATCCAAGACGTTGAATCCATTTGATCGAACGATCAAAATCCTTCGCCCTAACCCATGTTCAGCCCTGACCCGTTCCGTCAGAAACTAACCCGGTCTCAAGTTTGTCTGAACGACATCGTTTTATTAAGTCAATCGATCCAAGCCGTTGATCTCGTTTGACCGAACAGCTTGGATCCAATTCTCCCTTATGTATATAAGTCCCCAAACAGACCCCAGCTCCCTTCAGATCCCCCCTCTCTCGTCTCTAACCACTCAGAGACAAGCATGTCTCTCGCCGCCTCCCCCACCGCCCTCCGCCCATCGGAAATCGCCTCACGGCGGTTCCGGTGCCCCAAACCACCTCAAATTTACACCATGTGATAACCATAACCTCCCAATCTCCAATCCATCCTCCGTTTCCTTTGAATCCCAGTCTATCTCCTCGAATAATCAAAACCCTAATAACCTTCCACCATGTCCGGCAACACTACCTCCGATGGACACCAAAATAACACCAAATGACCATCAGCACCTCCTCATCCCAAGTCCAAACCCCCCTTCCTTCAAATCAACCCAGAACTCGTCGAATATCGATCCAAAGCCAGGAACCCTAGCGCCGCCACAAGATTCCTTGGTGGCGCCGCCGCCTCCAAAACCTGCCCAAACTACACCCCTGAACCACCATCACCTCCTCACCCAAAATCCCGTATCATTCTTCTTCAAACATCTTTGGAATGATTCGTATATCAGATCAAAGGTTCGAGCCCTAAGAGCCTAAAATAAAAATTACATAGGCAGGGTCAAGGGCTCACTTTCATGAAGTCTTAGGACCAATTACATCGCGAAATGATGTCCTCCACCTATTCTAGACAAAGAACAGATGAGGGACATCACCTTGCGGTGTAATTGAGAGGGTCAATAGTAGGTCAATTTTGAACCGGTAAGTTTCCACTATTATTTCTGCTCGCCTTAACATTCGTTCCACCTCTACCTCTTCTTCTTTTCTTCTACATATATTTTGATTGGTCCATTTTCTGATTGAAGTTGTGAACCCAATTTCTTTGCTTTAGCTTAGTTTATTTATTCGTAGTTGTTTCTGTTAATTGAAAATTTTCTATTCAAAATTAGTCAAGTGTGTCTTTGTACTCTAATTTTAGGTTTTTGATCAGTTTCTGCGCTTAATTGATATAGTACTTCATGGTATTTGAGCTCCCGTTAAAATGTTTATGTTGATTATGGTGAAAATCAAATGTCAAATAAGTGCATTTATGAACCATGTCTCGTTAGTTTTCAAATCTAATTGTTCATGTGTGCAGCATTGTTCGATTCTATGACAAACCTATTTAGGCTTAGAAATGAATGCCATTTGATTTCTGATTTAGAGAATTGATTGGCATATTTTTAGTATTCATGATTTAAAAGATAGACAACACATGATTTAAGGGGGACTTAATTTGAAAATTAGACTAAGTGGCATGACAACATGGGTTGTCAGGACATGTCTGGATTTAAATATTAGACTGCCCATACCAATTGAATTAAAATAAGGGAAAAGGGGGTTAAAGGTGGAACTGACATTCAATAGTGGAAAAACCAGAGAATAACATGGGAGTAAACATTTTCTTAATGGGTTTAGTGCTCTCATGAGCTGGAAAAGGTTTGAGGAAGGGTATAAATACTAGAGATTATTGGGATCAGATCGGAGAACCCTGAAAATTGAGAGAAAGTTTCAACCTCTAAAAACTCCCCCCAAAAGTGTTCTACAAGTTTACAAGCTGAAAATTTGAATTTCAAATTCAAAACCAGATCTGAAATTTTAGAGTTAGGAGTTTCATTCTATAACTTAGTTCTAAAAAATACAAAAAGAAAAGGCAATAGAAAACCAAAAAAAAATACTGCTACATTGAGTTTCTTAGATCAATTTCAAGCTTTAGCAACTGTTTCGAGTTTCTAGTTTAGCTTAAAGAGGGGATGGACTTGAAAGTCTTTGTGCTTGGCTGCTGAAGTTCCAGAGTGCATTTTTGGGTTCAAGTTCAAGTTTGTTTGGTGTTAACCAAGCTGTTTTGGGTGGTTTATTGGTGCTGTTTGCATTAAAACCTTTTCCTGGACTGTTTTGATATCATTTCTGGGTTTACAAGAGATCACGAGCTGTTCATTCCTATTACTGTACTGCTATTTGAATTTGCTGACTCTCATTTCCATTTTACTCGAATTCCAGGTACACTTTCGATATCCAGTGATGTATGAAGCCTAAACTAGGTGTATTCTCAAGTTTGGAGATAAATGAAATGCTGCCTGATTTTCTTTGATAACTGTCATGTTGAACTTCATGTACCTGTGGAATTTCATTAGAGTTGCGTTTGTAACTAGGATTGGACTCTCTGAGACTATATAGGATTGATAAACTGATTTTATTTCCCTTTTATGACTGTATGAATATTGTGTTTAATAGTATTAGATTTGGAGTAGTTCAAATTTTGTTGTCTATGTTAGTCATGCAATAATTTGGGATCAGAAATTCAAAGTAGTGTGTTATATTATTCAATATTATATTTGGATAACTGTAATTACACAGATAGCTAGTGATATTATTTGAGTAACCAGCAAATACTGTTTTGTATCAGTTTATTAAATAGTCTGTAATTGGTTTAGTTGTTCCAAAAAAATACTTTAGTCATGATGAATTGGGCCTTAAGAATGAATCGGGTCATTGTGAGTTGCGTAGCCTCAGATGTTTATAGGTATATTCATTTGAACCCATGTTGATAGTAGTTTAGTACAACTGTTATGTTCAGCTTGTTTGTTATCCATCGTTTGAATAAAAATCCAGAACATTTAGGATATAATGAGCTGCTGTAATTCGAGAATTTGTGAAGTGTTAAAACCGTTGTGAGTTTTCGTAATGAGAATGTTAGTCACTAGTAGGCAAACAAAATGGGGTGTGCGAATGGTTTACATGTTTAAAACACTCCTTGGCTTTATCAAGTCATTAGATCCAGTTTAGAACTGTTAGGAATTTGATTTGAGTCCTAACCTTGCCTATTTTCGACTTGGGTCTGTCCCAAGGCCCAAATGTTAAGCAGTTTTTGTGTTAAATAAAATTGATTGGGTATTTGGGTTGAGTGTGAAGCCCAAACTGCTGAAGGATTTAAGTAAAATTATTGATATAATATTATAATGTAAGTTTGGGCCTTTCAAGTAATTAGGCCTTTAGAGACAACTCAATAGAAAATAATAGTTCGCTTTAGGATATCCTTAAATAAAATGATGTGCGCCGCGCCAAACAAAATTCATAAAATAGCGTGGCCCTCTTAATTGTTCTTCTATATTAAAATATTTAGACCTCGGGACGCGCCATTTAGCGAATTTCATGGCTTCCCGCAAAGTTAATAATACGCTAGTTGCTTTAGGCCCGTCATTTAATAATATTACCTTCCTAAACTCGGGTACACATTTATGTGACCCAAATCCGAATCCCAGCGAAGTTGAAATGTGTCAAAAACCACAGGTGCATTTATGTGACGTAGTTCGAGACGTGTTTTAATGACGTTGCAATTCTCTTTAAAAATAATAAAAGCGGTTTAAAGTTAAAAAGCACATATGTTAAAACATGTTTTAAAATCAGATAAATAAACCAAATATGACAGTTGAGCGACCATGCTAGAACCACGGAACCCGGAAATGCTTAACACCTTCTCCCGGGTTAACATAATTCCTTACTCGAATTTCTGATTTGCGGACTATTAAACAGAGTCAATAATTTTCTCGATTCGGGATTCAACCGGTGACTTGGGACACCATAAATCTCCCAAGTGGCGACTCTGAATCTTAATAACAAATCCCGTTTCGATTGTCCTTTAATTGGAAAAACTCCTTTACGAGCCTTGCGGGTGTAGTAAAAAAAGAGGTGTGATAACTCTGGCGACTCTGCTGGGGACCTATTAACCCAGAACCATTTGTTCAGGGTTAGAAATTCAAGCTTAGAATAATTGTTATATTTGGCTTTATCTGATTTTTGTTACATGTTTGGGCCTAATGTGCTAAATGTTGCTATTACCGCTTTGATATTTTGTGAACTGCATATAAACTGTTACGAAACCCTTCTCTTCTTATCTTCGGGGATGTGCTCGCTGGTCGAGACTCCCTATTCTGTTAGTGTCATACCTTTAAATAAGAAAGTGGCTTGGACAAGTTACTAAGCCGGACGATCTTGCGGGTCCCCGGTACGTAGCCCCCTCCTCGGCTCGAGTTGTCCGCTCGGGTAAGCCAGGTCTACAACAATAAACTCAGGTTTTTAAACCTAGAAAAACAAAACCTCATGCCGGATCCCTAGTAGGAACGTTAGTTTGCAACATGTGCATTTGACTTCAGAGACTCAACACAGGGGTTGGGTCTGTCTAGGACAGGTGTACCTGAAATGAAAAAGACCATCCTGATGCATCTTACTTGCTACTTGTGCATTTATTTTCTTCGGACTTGCATGCTGACCAACTTTTGAATATTGGGAAAAATTGAAAAAAAAAAAAATAGCAGTTAAGGGAATTAATCACTTGTTTTGAAAGTACCAAAGCCCATATAGTGCAGAAACTCTGCTGGATTTTTTTAGAAAAAAAAGAGTTTTTATTTTTAAAATAGATTGTTTTATTTGCCACTGAAAAAAAAGAGTCTTGTTTTAAAAAATAGTTTATTTGCCAATGAAAAATAAAAAAATATTTTTGTTTGTTTGGGAGAACTACGCGGGTCTAATTCTCACCGGATGTGAGATACGTAGGCAAACCTCATCGGTTCCGGCCCACCATTTTTAAAAATCCAAAAATATTTTTCCTTTAATTCCTTCTTTAGAAAGTCTTTCTTTTAGACCCTAAAGTTTTAAAAAATACAAAAATATTTTCTTCTAATTTTTCTCAAAATCCAAAAAAAAAAAATCATTCTTCTTTCGAAAATTCAAGATTCAAAAATATTTTCTCTTTTCTTTAGAAGTATTTCTTTCAAAAATTCAAAAAAAAAATAATCAAAAATCCAAAAAATATTTTTCTTCCTTCTTTAGAAGTTTTTCTTTCAAAATTTCGAAAAAAAAAGAAAATAAAAAAATCCAAAAATATTTTTATTCTTCTTTCGAAAATTGAAAAGAAAATTTGAAATTCAAAAAATATTTTCTTTTTTCTTTAGAAGTATTTTTTTCATGAATTAAAAATAAAAGTTCAAAAATTCAAAAATATTTTCTTTCTTCTTTTGAAGTTTTTCTATCAAAATTCCAAAAAAAAAAAAAAAAATCGAAATTCAAAAAAATTGAAATCAAAAAATATTTTCTTCTTTATAAGTTTTCCTTTCAAAAATTTAAAAACAAAAACAAAAATTCAAAATACAATTTTTTTTAGTTTATTTCCTTTATTCATAATCTGCCAGAACTACGCACGGTCTAATTCATGCGGGGACATGATACGTAAGCAATCCACATAAGATTCGACCGCCACTAAAAAAGAAAAAAAAGAAAAAGAAAAGAAAGGGAAAATGAAAAAAAGAAAAGAAAAAAAGGGAAAGTTAGAAGGGGAACAATCATGAGAAGCCGGAATGACGCAAACAACCAAGCAAATGCATAATAGAAATGGTTAACTGCTTAGGTGCATTACATCTTTAATGTATGTTTGCTTGTCTGTTAAATGCCCTAACGCTAACGTGATGGTTTCATTTTGTCACATCAATCAAAAAGGTGGTTGGTTGTGGTTCCAGAAATAGTAACTCATCTCTACAACTTAAAAACCCAAAAGGTCGATGACGGATAACAACAGAATTGGAGTAGTGGATATCAGTACCCGAAGGTTGTTGAGTGAATAGAACACAAGTTTGGCTGATGAAGTGAGGATGTTAAGACATCACATAACAGACATGTATCAGGCTTGGATGGTCGGGAAGACACCACCACCTCCCCCCTTGGTTTTTCAGATGTTGTCCTTACTCAAACTTTGACATCTCCCAATCACCCTAATATCTCCATCATTCTTCCTTCGAGTTCTGGGAGGCTGGGGGACATTGAACAATCCTTAAAGAACGTGCAAGGGACGGGAGACCAACGCGGCATGTCTTACCAAGAGTTGTGTACACTCCCTGACGTCTACCTGCTCGCAAGGTTTGAAGTACCAAAGTTCAATTTGAGTGAAGAGCGTGGAGGTCCAGTAGGCCATCTGAGGGAATATTGCAAGGAAATGAGGAATGTTGGTGAGAAAGACGAGTTGTTAATGGCATATTTCAGCAAAAGCTTGACTGGGGCAGCTTTGGAATGGTATAATCATCAAGATGTCGTTAAGTGGCATACATGGGATGACATGGATCAAGATTTTGTGCGACACTTTCAAAATAATACAGACATTGTCCCAGATCACACCTTCATATGTCAGATAGAAAATAAACCTAAAGAAAGTTTTAGGAAATTTTGGCTAAGATGGGGCGAACAAGTTGTTCAGGATAATCTTCCCATAAACAGAAAAGATGTTGTTGAGCCCCCCCAACGACAAGGTCCAGTGATTGTTCTTGCTAAATGCCCTCAGCCTCCATATCGACCCAGCGGATCTCCTTTTAATCCTCCCGACTCCTACTTCTCTCCACAGAATCCCCGAAATCGTCCATCACTTCCCCGATATCCTGTCCACATAGCACCACCATATGTTCCACATTTCCAAGGCCCGCGATGGTCCGTGCTACTCCCACAAAGGTCTCAGCCGCCTCCTTAAATATATCAGCCACCTGCCTGCAAAAGGTTCCAACCAAGGCCAGAGTATAAAGTAAAAATATTACCGGAAAAAGAGAATACTTTCGGAGAATCTTATGCAAGTTTGTTTGGAAAGTTAAAGCGTTTCGGCCTGATTGAGCCGCTCCTCGGTTATACTCCAGACCCATGTGCAAAAGGCTTTGATCCTACTGTACGATGCATGTATCACTCTAATGTCCTAGGGCATAGCATTGAGAATTGTCGTTCTTTGAAAAAGAAAGTAGAAAGAATGATTCACGAAGGGGTAATCGTGACCAAAGACAGTGGCAGGGAGCATGCGGATCCTCTGGAGGACGTGTTGATTAAAGCTGATGATGTTGAAATTGGTAATGATCTTGGAAGTATTGATGCAAAACTCAGTGGCTAAAAGGTCAAGCATGGTGATGAGAAAAATATTCCTGTCTTGGTTGTGAGCACGTGATTTTTGCCCTATATGAGAAATACTTCCAAAAATTTAAAATAAAACAATTTTTCTTTGTGTGCAATTTTTAGATTTTTCGCGGCATTTTTGGATAATTATTTGTATTTGTCTGTACATATTTATTTGTTAAATTAATATAAAATATAAAAATATGTCACATTTGCATCTAGGATATAATTCTACATTTAGAAGTAATTAAGTTTGTTTACAAAAATAGAAAATCACAAAAAATATGTATTTTTGTATTTTTAGTATTTAATGTCCAAATTGCGCGATTTTATTTTAATTAATGTTTAATTTTGTGTGATAATTATAATTAAGAGTTGATTAATATTTTAAGTTTATTTTGGTTTTATTAATTTAATTTAGGATCTTTAAGTTTAATTTTGGAGCAAATAAAAGAAAAGAGAACAAAATAGAAGAACAAGTTCGGAATTGGGCCAATTTTTGAAGTAACCCCAAGCCCAAACCAATTCTACCCAACCCAAAACCCCCTAGCCCAATCTTTCCCCATTTGACCAAACACACCCCCTTTTTGTTATTTTCATTATACACTAACTAAAAAAAAAGTGTAACCCTAAACCTAAAAACACACACACACACACGCCCCCTTCTCTTCTTCTTCTCCTTCAATCATCTTCCACCCAAACAACCCCATAACAGCCTCACTCCCACAGTCGTCGGTGACCCCATAACCGCCGCCAGCCCCTCCCATAACCGCCGCCAGCCCCTCCAACATGATCGCCCGTCACCAGCACCAAATGACCCCTTCAGTTCGTCCAAACCTCCAGCCATGCCTCACGTCGACTAGCAGCTCGTCACTCCAGCTAAACAACCACCAAACAATCCCTCCCCAAGCTGTCCGTCGCCGTTACCACCAGTCCCAAATGACCACCCTACTCCCGCGAGTTCCAGCCCACCAGCAGACCCCGTCGCCCAGTTGCAACGTCGTCGGACCACCACTGTCACGTCCCTTCCCCGTCGTCTCACATCCATATATATATTCCGGGCAGATTTGTATATACGTATATAGTATGATCGTTGCCAAGTTGGTCGTGGATTCGTCAAGGTCGTTGTTGAGATTTCGGGCAGATTCGAGCTATTTTTGGTTTAAAAAATTTCCGGGCAGATTTGTTTCCGTTCGAGTTCGTCGTTATTCCAATCCGGTTAGTTGGTTTAAGTTTCATTTCTGTCCGTATTTTGTTTGATATTCTCGGATCTAAAATTAGTATATGTTTGATTATTTTTTTATTTGTTGTTTATCATGTTCTTGATTATTTCTTCAGTTTGCTTTATTCATTTGTTTTTGTTTAGTTTTAATATAGAAATGTTTTAGTTTAATCACTTGAATCCTTTATCCTGATTGTAAT
>MU713938.1:4055-20409 GCA_026770625.1 Nicotiana glauca | reverse complement strand
AAATGCATCAGTGCAATGCAATGCATATGACAGTACACACCGGCACCCACTGCGGTATGCAACCCAATCCATTTAACGTCGATGACGCTCACTGGGGGTGTGTACAGACTTCGGAGGGGCTCCTACAGCCCAAGCGCAATATCAGGCCATCTCGTGGCATCAATTAATTCTTGGCCAGTCATTGTTACCTGACCGGTTAGTCATTATTACATGACCAATTGAAATCATACAGTGTCATTGTTACCACTGTTTCAAAATCACTGCTGCAGCGCACAACCTGATCCATGCACAGTCCAGAAATTAACATAAGCCCCTTGGGCATTTGTAAAACAGTAGTTCTCAGCCTGAAATATCATTTAAAATATCATTTGAGTTCTCAAAACTTAGAAGTATGGCTGAGTTTGCAAAACAGTATTTAAAACCTTGGACTGAAACCAAATGATATGCAACATATGCTAAAACAGTAATATCAATCCCCGAAGGATTCACATAGTTGGCACGAAGCCCAAACATAGCAACCAACCCATAGTATGATGATAACAAGTCATTCTGTCAAATACATGATAAAATCAACAACCGGGACGGACCAAGTCACAATCTCCAATGGTGCTCTACCCCACGCTCATATCCGGCGTGCAAGTCACCTGAATACATCACTATGATGTGCAAATTCGGGGTTTCAAACCCTCAGGATATTATTTACAAGTATTACTCATCTCGAACCGGTGAAATCTCTAGCTCGCGATGCCTTTGCCCCTCAAATAGGCCTCCACGTGCGTCAAATCTAACCAAAATCAGAGCGAATGCATCACAATATGCCAATGGAACAATACCCAATCGAAAACAATCGAAAAATAGCAAAAATCTTGAAACTAGCAAAACCCGAGCCCCGGGCTCACTTCTTGAAAAATTACAAAACATATATTACCGGATTCCTCATCTCACCATGAGTTCATACATACCAAGAAATCCCAAACCCGAGCTCAGATGACCTATCAAATTCCAAATTGAAATATCAAAACTCAAGCCCTAGTTTCACCCTCTTTTGATGAAATTTCAACCCATTTTCATGTTAAATCTAACATAATTTCGTGTATTTAAGCTAAGGGACTTAACTCCAATCGATTCCCAGTCAAAACTCCCTTAAATTCTTGCCAAAAGCTCTCGAGCTTGCTTAAAAATAGTGGAAATATCATAACCCTCGCGGATGAAAAATAACATTTAAACCTACTGGCCTTCAGGGTTTTTCGCTTCCGCGTGACAGCTTCTGCGGTCCTTGTCTGCTTAAGAGGAATCTCATTAAATCCCAATGGTCGCTTCTGCAAAAAAATTCTTCGCCGCTGCGAAGCATCACCTCCAAGCCCAAACCGCTCCTACGACTCATTGTCCGCTTCTGCGGACTCGCATAGGCGAAAATACTTTCGCTCCTACAGAACTGCTCAACCTCACCCTCTTTCGAACATGCGATGACATTTCCACTTCCGCACAACCGCATCTGCGGCCTCCTTTCCGCAGATGCAGAAACACCTGCTGCAGCCAAACCTGCAATTTTTCCAACTTCAAATTCCTTCCGTTTAACCACCCGAATTCACCCCAAGGCCCCCGGGACCTCAACCAAATGCACCATCATGCCTTAAAACATTACCCAAACTTGCTCCTATCATCACAATACATCAACCAACACTAAAATCATCAATTCTCGTTGGATTCATGCCTAAGTTCTTTAAAAACTTCTGAAACACGCATTCGATAAAAAACCCGACCAAATAATGTCCGAATGACTTGAAAATTTGCATACATATCCAAAATCACCTAACGAAGCTAAAAAACTCTCGGAATCCCATTCTGACCCTCGGATCAGAATCTCACCTATCAACCAGAATTCGCCAAAATACTAACTTCGCCAATTCAAGCCTAATTCTACACCAGACGTCCAAAATCAATTCCGATCACGCTCTTAAGTCACAAATTATCCCCCGAAGCTAACTGAATCACCATAAATCACATCTGATCCCTCTAATGCAATAGTCAACATTGGTTGACTTTTCCAACTTAAGCCTTCCTTAAAGAGACTTAGTGTCTCATTTCTTATCAAAAGCAATCCAAATCAACTCTAACATACCAAACACGGATAATGAAACATTAAGAAGCATAAAATGGGAAAAAACAGAGCAACAGCACATGAGACAAGGGGTCGGGTCGTCACATGCCCCAGACCATAATTCCATTTCAAACCTATAAAAGAAACCAAGTGAAAGTTTCAGGGAGTATGCCATTAAATGGAGAGAGCAAGCAGCTAGGGTTAAGCCACCCATGGATGACCATGAGCTAATCACTATCTTCCTTCAAGCGCAAGAGCCAGATTTCTTTCAAAACATGATTTCCACAGTTGGCAAATCCTTATCGGAAGCAATCAAAATGGGAGGAATGGTAGAGAATGGTCTTAAGACAGGAAAAATTATAAGTCAAGCAGTTCTTAAAGCCGTAACTCAGGTTGTCCAGGTGCAATCTGATAGTTTTAGTGAAAAAAATAAAAAGGAAGAAGAAATCATGATGACAACAGGGTCGAGAAGAGGTCCCAGGAGAACACTTTGAAGGTATACGCAGTCTCATTAGGTTTTCCATGACTCCCCTGAGTATTACTATCCACCTCAGAACCCACCCTACTCTGTTGATCAACCTCAGTATGTTGTCCAACCACCAAATCACCCAAGAAAGCGAGCAAGAGCATCACAAAATCTCCACCAGCCTCCACAAAATTTTCAAGTGCCTTATAACCTACATCCAAGCCAGGGATATAAAAGGGAGCAAAAGTTAAAAGATAATTTTACACCAATAGGAGAGTCCTATGCAAGCTTATTTGAGAAGTTAAAGAATTATGGCATGATTGTACCCATTCCTCCAAATCATGTGGACTCACGTGCAAAAAGCTTTTATTCTTTTAAAAGGTGTGAATATCATTCTAATGCCTAGGGGCATAATGTTGAAAGTTGTCGGGATTTGAAAAGAGAAATAGAAATGATGATCCAGGAAAATTTGATTGTGATTCAAGACAGTGACACCCAGAGTATCGCGCGGAGTACTTTACCTGCATATGACGATGCACACACTGTAGGGGTGATGCCTGGTGACATGGAGAATGAGAATCTTCTGGGGAACTTGCCGACTGAAATTGGAGAAGGCTGTGGTGATTCTGATGAGCAAATTTGTTGCCAAATGTCAAGCATAGCAATTGAAAAGTCATTCCCTCCTTACCTAGGAAGGAATCTTGGTAGCTTGTTTTGATGTTTTTTCTGCTATCTGGGTTATTTTAGGGTTGTGATCCAGATTTTATTTACTTTATTAAGTCAAACCCTTCTATCTTTCTATTCTGTTTGTATGAGTCATGTCTGTCTGTTTTGTTTCTATTATCCGGATTATTTTAGGTTTGTAACTCGGATCTTAGGTTGCTTGTTTAGTCATCAAATCTTTCCATCCTTATTCAATAAAATTCAGTTTGTCCTTTTGTGTCATTCTGTTCGTAGTTCTTTTCGTGCTTGTTCTAATAACATGACATGCATGCAGAAATTTTGGCCAGATCTTAGAAATTAATTTAATATGGAATTGGATAACTGAGAAAAAAGAGAAGCACTTTTAAGGATGAATAAAGAGTTAAAATACTTGGGGATTAAGGTCGAGTAAAATTCACCTTTGGATCATTATGAAGATCTGGCTTGAGGAAGAACCAGTTGAAGATTGTTGGAATGTTTGACGTTAATGGATGGAAAGTGTCTTGTGACTACGAGACACCAAGAAGATAAACATATTCAGCAATGCTGTGATCGCAAAGAGATAACATGATTGGCATTCTCGAGGTTATGGCCCTTTTTCTGCTACCAAAACACTTTATACCCTTTGTCACCCCTTTGAGCCTGTGTTATTTTATTTGACCACCCTCTTTTGGAATCAAGTTTAGAGTCAAAAGTCAAAAATAAAATTATAAAAATAAAATAAATAATAATAAAAGTCCATGCCCCAAGTGTACAATTGGGGTAACTTTTAGAAAGTTCTAAGTAAAAAAAGAAGGAGAAGAATTGTCAAAGGTCTATGCCCTCAAAAAATAGAAGCTAGGGCAAACAAAAAAAAAGAAAAAAAGAAGAAAAAAAAGAGGAAAAAAGAAAAAAAAGAGGAAGAAAAAAGAGAAATATAAAGAAAGATGAAAAATAGTTAGGTAAGATGTTTGAACTACGTTATACCCGATTCCGTAAAAAAGGATACGTAGGCAGCCTAACGGTTCGGTCCAACCAAATAAAAATCCAAGAAAAAAAATTCCAACAAAAAAAAGAGAAAAAAGAAGAAAAATCCCAAACAAATCCCCAATAGTTGAAACTGGGGTAGAGATTTTATTTCAGTTTTGAAAGAGTCGATTCCAAGAGTTGTAATTCTACAATCTCATTATTTTTAAGTCTACTCTGAGCCTTCACGCCGACCCTTCTTTCCAACCCTATCCAAAAACCTTCCCAACAAGACCTCCCGATGAGCGTTCAAGAATGTCAAAAGATGCATGCAATAAGAAACAGTTGTCACGCAACATAGACCACTATCAGGTTGCTTACACAAGAAAGCAAAAGAAAAAGAAAAAAAAAAAGAAAAATAAGAGAGTCTTACTAGTGAATACCCTCACGGGTACTATAAGACGATGGTAAGTAGAGATGAATAAATGAGAGAGACTTGTTGGTGAAAACCCCTTCGGCACTACTGGGCGAAAGTAAGTTATGAAGTTGATGCAAAGAATTAGCATAAACAAGCTTGACTTCAAAGGTCATAAGAATAGCAAAATGCAAGAGTGGATTAGTTTCATAGATCAGGCCGTTGAATCCAAAATGCATGCCATGACCATTAAGGCTGGTTATTAAAAAAAAACTCTTTCTTCTATCCTTCCGACAGGGGCATTTCTTCTCAATACTTGTTTCGTTGCATCATTGTCAATCCTTGTCAAAACAAGTAAGAAAAGATTTCAAAATCTGCTACCAGCTTTTCAGTTAAATAAAGTAAATTTGGCCAGCACTCAGTTGTTAATTTCAAAATGCCTTGAGGATTTATGCTAAGGCCCCCCAAAAAAGACTCTTGTCAGCCTACTTGGAACAAGCAAAAGTACCTGGTGATTCTCTCCGACAGACAAATTGCTCAAAAAGCAGGAAGTCATTCAAGATAGCAGAAAAGGTCACCTAAGCAAAGATCTCCAGTTGGGATAAGGCTGTTTGAGCTACAAATACAAATGTTACTAGGTGTGAACAATAATAGTTGGTACAGAACAGAAGTCTCTTGAGACCGACTCAGGTTGGTCGAGAAAAAGCCAAGCCGCTCAAGACTCAAGGCCACAAAACGACCACCATTTTCAAAGCTGACAAATTTTTCATTGTGTGAAACAGGTACGAAGCAGTGAAAGTAAAATGGTTTTTAAAAAAAAAAGAAAAAATGAGGAAAAAAAGAAAAAAGAGAAAAGAAAAGAAACAAAAAAAAGAAAAATAAAAGAAGGGATGAACCGACAAAGGGAAGTTTCTCAAATTTTTGCCTTTATTTGTCTTGCTATTGTGCATAAATCTTGCCATTGATCTTCATATTTTTCCTCCTAAGATAAAAGTCCTAGTCTGATGGATTTTCCTCCCAATATAAATCTTGGTCTGATAATTTTTTCTTCCAAGATAACAAAAAAAAGAGATCTAGTCTGATGAATTTTCTCCTAGGATCAAAATCTTAGTTTGATGAATTTTTCTCCTAAGATAACCCCAAAAAAAAGAGAAGACGGTTTAAAAGGAAGACAACTCAAGTTTCAAAGGAAAGCAATTTTGAAGGAAGACAATTCAAGTTTGAAGGGAAAATGGTTCAAGCTGGAAGGGAAAGAAGTGTCGAGTAACAAGAGAAGACGGTTCAGATTTAGCGATCAGGCGCCCACCTAGGAAAAAGGGAATTCAATCCAGAATGCAATTCAGGTCAGTAACAAAATATGCTCGCGTCAAGAATGCAAGTTGGCAGTCCAAGATGATCAACAGAAGTTAATCAAAATCCAGAATAAAAAGAAAGAAAAAAAACAAAAAGAAAGACAAGTAGTGAATCCAAATGCAAAAGTTAATGAAAGATGTGAGATGCTCAATACAGGGCTGAGGTCACAAGATCTGCATGTCTCGTCTGGGTTTGAAAAGCTAAAGAAGAATGAACTAGCACCGGCGGCTAACAAACATCAAGATTCAGATCAGAGTCCGCATGAAGAACCAACCAAGACTCAAGATCAAACTTCAGAAGACTCATAGATAGGAATGTTATAAATCGTAGCTGATAGGCTTAAATAGTCTTTTTTATTTTTGATTTTGATGTAATAACGGGACAGCGGATCGGAGCCTCGGACTGAACCTCACTTGACTTTCATCCTCTTCACACACTTTATCATCTCACTCACTTTTGAACTACACGTGGCCTGATTCCTTTATAGCCAAGGATATGTATGCAGCTCAGATACCAGAGCTCGGTCACATTCTCTTTTCTTTTAGCTTTTGATCTCTTTAAATAAGGGTTGGATCAAAAACCTGTCTAGTCGTTCTTTGTCTAAAAATACTTCATATTTCCAGTCAAAGAGGGCAGCTGTAGACATGCGATTTTTGACCCTCCCCAAGATCTTTTATATGTTAGCGTAAATATTTAGTTTAGGTTTAGTACCGCTCTCTTTACTTTATTTTATCTAAAAAAAAGTACGAAAATATTTTCCTTTATTCTAGCTAGTTAGTATTTTATCTAGTTAGTTTTATTTTTGAAGAAAATACAAAAATAGTCTAGCCATTTTATTTTCCAAAAAGAAAGAAAATGAACAAAAAATATATCTTTTCTCCTAATCTATATAAAATAGTATTTTCAAGTAATTAGTATTTTGCTTCTCCATTTTTACTTGATAGGAGTAGTAGTTTATTTTGTAGTTGTTTATCTTTTCAAATAAAATTACAAAAATAGTCTCGTTCTTGTTAAAATCTTAAAAAAGGATTAATTTTTATCTTGGCTTTTCCTTATTTTTTAGTAGGATTAATTAATACTCTCATATTTAGTTTTTCTTGTAAATTGAGATTTTTATTTCTTATCTTATTAGTCTTCTCTTCCGTTATAAAATTTTCATGCATTTTATCAAAAATTGAAAAGAAAGAAAAATCATATGTGCACATAATCATAAAATATGGTCAGACTTGCACAACAAAATTCACATGGGCAAAAGATTTCCTATCCTTTTCGTACACAAATGCAGTTACCAAAATAGGAATATTCCTTGCATATATTTATTTTTTTGTCCCATATTTTTGGTATTCTGATCCACATATACCTTTTCCATGAAATATCTTCTCATTCACTGCATACATGCATAGGATTCCCCCTACGTCATACCTTTTTTCATCTCTATCCAGTGCACACTCTCCTCACATGACCCAGCATTGCTTGCTCCCCAATTCATCTCACCAGCTATATTAACACACACAAAATACAGAGGACACAGATAAGGGGATAACAAAAGAGAGATATGGAAAAAAAGAAAACGAAATAAAAACCTGGAGGAAAACATAGAAGAAAACAACAACAGAGAAAACAAGGAACGTGAAATAAATCTTGGCGAAGTTGGGACACTACTAATAAAAGGCCGTTTGGAGAAAATTATTTAGCGGCAATAAGTCAATTGCCGCTAATGTATTCTATAAGCTGAAATATATGCGGCAAATGACCATTAGCCACTAAAAAATAACCTTTTATCGACAATAAAAATAAATTGTCATTAAAAATTACTAATTAACTTTCAGCGCAAATGATTTTTTTTAAAATTTCCCTCCTTTTCCAAATAATTAATCTTTTCTTCCATATTTTTAGGACAAGATCGAAGATTCTCTCAAATAAGAAAATCATAGGAAAACCTATTCCTTCGTTGAACTGGATACGGAAGAGACGATCTATTAACAAAATCGCACATATATATACTAAAAGAAAAGGTACTTTTAGTGGCGACCTTTAGTGACGACAATAAAAGTCGCACCTAAAATTAAGGATTTAGTGGTGAGTAATCTAAATGCTGCTAAAGTTGCAGTTTTAGCAGCGACAAGTCAAGTCGCTACAAGATGTTTAAGAATTAGTGGGCAGACTTTAAGGAGTCGTTGCTAGTACATGCCACTAGGTGAAAAGTTTTGACTCCCGCGAATAAAAAAATTTTAGGCCAAAAATTTTAGTCTCCCTCCACAAATTTTAGTCCCTCGGCTAAGTCCCTTTACTCCCGGTCTCTCTCATAACTCTCTCCACAAATTAGGACAAAGTGAGGTCTCTTCATCGGCTAATAATGCCTCTTTCCCCAAGTACTTTTATGTGGTAATCCTTGTTTTCCCAAATCCCTCTCCTAAATCGTTTGCTAAGGGTAAAGGTAAACTATTTTTCGAGAATGCATGCTTAATTTCGATATTTCAAGCTTTTCTTCTCTTTACCGTTTGCTAGGGTTAATGCATGTATAGGAGTGTAGTGATTTTCCTCTATTCCTATTTTAATGGTTTAATCTATAAGTTTTAGATTCATATATGTTGAGAATAAAAGGAAAAAAAAAGGTAAAGAATTCATGCTTTTGCAAAGCAAAAGTAGAATATCTCATTTAGTTTCAAGGAAAAGAGCTTATTTGCGCTCGAGTCAGTGAGGGTATTAAGTACTGAGGGTCTAATTTTTTGTTATTTCTCTATTTAATTGCTACTTTCTTTCATTAGGTAAGCTTCATGTTGTTTTGTGTTGAGGTTTAAGTGATTACTAATTTTTATTATTGTTTCAGTATTAGTTCTCATTAATATGTTCTGTTGGTTCAATATCTGAAGCAAGTCCAGGTGGTAAGAATTATAATATTGACAATTTCATTTGATCTAGTGATTTCTTCTCAAATTTGCCATTTTTATTATGTATTGGTTAACAACTCAACCAACTAAATTTCTAAGGTTAATCTGAAAGTGCTTTCTGAAGGCAGAAATAGAGTTGGCAACTGCGTCTGAAATTAGTGGATGAATTCTACTCGTCAACACCGTGCAAAATGCTGAATATAACGTTGAAGAGAATGCATCTTCTTGATAAATTCTCAATATGTCTTCTCTTGCTACTTTGTTTGAAAGAAGTGAGTTGGTATTTTGAACCACAGTGTTACAAAGATTTTGTGATGTCAAAATAAATACTCATTTCTATTCCTCTACAACAGTAATATTACCTTCATTGTGACAACTTTCCTTCCTCGCAACCCAGCAGCATGAAGTGCATGAAATTTTCTCGGAACAATGAACGACAAATCATGCGTGACATATTGGCTCAATATACTCCAGGCGTGCGATGCATTAGAACCGTTTGTAATGTTCTTCAGCACAAAATTCTTTTCTCTTGTTAACTGGCCTCTTTTATTCGAAAGTAAACCTACAGAATCTTGGCGAGACAATGCGACCTTATTGTGTAGCTCTTAATCCTCCTTAGACACCTGAACATACAATGCGTAAGTGGACCACATGCCACCCTTTACCCCCAGTTGATGCATCAATAGCTTCATTCGAGCTAGATCAAATCCAAGGAAAGAGTGGAATATGATTTGTAGAGCATATCAAGGTATAAATTCTTTTATATACAGATTTGAGTTGCTTCAAAATGGATGTTCCTTGTAATCTGCTATACTGATTGTACTGGTGTTACATTTTATCTAGTTCCTCCAACTCAAAGTTAAAAGATAACCACTTTGGCTTTCACCGCTTATTGATGTTATATTTATTGAAATAATTTCAAGCTATGGCTTGCATGAGGATGAACTAATGGTAGTACAATTTTTGCTGGCAAGCTTAATAGGTTTTAACTTGAAACATGAGACAAGTTCCTAAGAGAACAGAAAATAACAATACACATTACGTTTTTTGCAAAAGGAGAAAGGAAATCCATGAGAACAACACAGTGTGTCGATACTAATCTACTTTTTCTTATTCTCAAGCAGGCATGATTGCTTCATAGGGTCTGCTTAGGAGAACCAGTAATGTCCTGAACTATCCCAAACACAGTACCTACCTGGACTGAAATAGGATCTCGCCTCCTCGTTACTAGATTTCTCAAGAGTTTCATCACCACAAGATGCATAATGTAAATTATAATAGCTTCAACTTGTATTGTTCTAATCCCAAAATGGTTATGTCTCATAAGTTATTTCTATCCATCTACAAGCTCATCTTATAGCATGTTATGATGCCAAAACAATTTTATTGAACGAATCTTGTTTACTTAAAATTTCCTGTTACTTTCTATTCTCATATTTACTTAGTGTTGTCTTTCTTACTAGATGGGCGGCTGTGAAATTGTGTTTGTGAGACATATGGTGATGTTTTTGTAGTAGAATAGTTTGGACTTCTCTGCTTGGTGAGGCATTTACTAGTTTTATACTTAATGATATTCATCTTTCATATTTAATGTACTATGAGATTAACTAGATTGATAAGCATTACTTCCTGTAAGTTTATAGTAACTTTTCTTTTGATTTTCTGAAGATGCGCTAGTAGCATGAACCTGCTATTTTTATTGCTTTTTTGTGTGTGTTGGAGTTAGTCGCTCCATCTGGTTATACATTATACCTTTTTCCCACCATCTAGAGTGTCTTTTTTGTTCTTTGTCTTTTTGTTATAGAGTAACTGAAGTGTCACGAGAGGGAAAATTATGTCCTCCACAATGTGTTTCCAAATTTGGATCTTTAATGATGTATTGATGTTAGAATGGTTTAGATATTCATTTGTTGTTTCTATTTTCCTCTCTCTGCCTTGTATTTCTTTCTTTTCATTTTGCTACTCATAAGAAGGATGTGCTCTCTTCCTAGTTAATGCTATGTATAATTTTCAAGATCTTGAGGTGAAGTTTTCTATTATTTCATGAAATGAATTTTATTTTGTTTCTTAGTGTATGTTGATAATGAAAACAAATTCATGTTACTATGCATATGGAGAAGATAACCCAACTTTGTTGCGAGATATTATTGGCTGCTTGACAAGTGTGAACCATTTAGTACATAGTTCCTAGCACTACCTTGTCGAACCTTTCCACCCTTGTTTTTCTTCTGTTGAAATTTAATGGCTCACTTTAGTAATTAGATAAAATATAGATGCATCCGCTGATTATGATGTTTTCGGTTTGCTCCATTTACCAGGACTCTTAAACATATAACGCCTCCATTATCGTGAAACTCAAGAGGTTTGCTACATTTCTTAGTTTTCTCTTTATGTTATTGAGCGTGTTCTTATTTTTTTAACTTGACTTTTTCTTAAAGATAAATGTTTTTCATGAGTGAACATATATATTTTTGTAATACTTTGTTAGAAAGTGTGGCTTTCAAACAGTAGTTGGCTAATTCTACATATTTGAAGTGTCTTGTTTAGTTGGACATCTACACTCCACAAACAATCTGCTTACCAGGTACAAATTTGTGCCTTCAACTTCTCCGATTTGAGATTTGCGAAAGTACAGTTTTTTATGCATATGCCAGTTGTTTGTGATATTTGACTGTTGTTATATTGACGTGGGATGATTGGGTTTATTGTTTTTTGTCGTCACTATTCTACTCATTTTTGTCCTTTGTCGCTTTTGTTTTTCCAGTTTTCGTGTGCGATCCATGATTTTTCTCTTAATATCCCATCATATCCCCAGTAGCATATTTTCCAAAATTGCAATTGTAGCTTTTCAGATTAATGAATTAGTAGTTTATCTATGACGATTACTTGAGTTTCACGTTCAATCTAACTCGTCAAAACATGTACCAGTTGATATCTTATGAATTTAGAGCATAGAATAAGATAGATTTTGTGATAGATGTGTTGAATGCAATAGAATATAGGCATGTCTTTTCGATTTGTATCACCAGAAATAGTACACCTCCCTAAAACTATTCCAATTGAAAGCCAAAACTACTACAAATGAGTAACCAAATGCAATAAACTCGTTGCTTGAAAGCTTCTTTGTTTTTTTTTCTTTGCATTCTTAAATTGAAGCTTGTCAAAATTTTTGTCAAGACTTAAAATGGTCAAATAGATGAACTCCCAAATATTTATTGGCAGTAGGAAACTAGGAAGGTTGACAAGATAAAGGTCTGATATTCTGTTTCTGTTTAATTTTTTACTTTAAAGAACTAGGCTGCTCACTTACTGTACAACACAATTGATTGAATGTCTTCTATTTTACATTCTTATAGCTCAAAACTATATTAGCTAATTGAGCTGTCATGTTAAACAACTATGTGCTTTTAGCTTGTCACTTGAAATTTTCATTTCATAAGACTTGCTGTGGTCAATTCTTGTGACAATATAAATGCAGTGATCGTGTAAATGCATCTTTATTCTGTTTACTCTGAACATGTTCTTTTTTCTGCAAGTCTAAAATCTGCAAGAAAAGTTTCAAACTGTGGACCAACCAAAATGTTATTAGCCTTGATATCACGATGGACTATAGGAGGAGTACAATCATTGTGAAGATAAGCTAAACCTTGAGCTGCTCCTAATATGATATTATATCTAGCATCCCAATCCCGAAATACTTTCTTGTCATGTAGCAGTCCTGCTAAACTCCCATTACTAATGTAATCAAATAAGAACAATCTTGCTTTGCCGTTATTACAGCATCCCAAAAGCCTTACTATGTTTTTGTGCCTGATTGATCCCAAAAGCCTCACTGTTTTTTGAGTGCCATGACTAGGTTTTCTTCTTTCATTTTTTTCTTTTAGTGTCCTGTATGTGGGAGAGACTAATTCGGATACTGGATGCCGCTAGTGAAAATAAAGAAGAACTAGTTGTACATAAAGCCAGGAAGTTCTCTGTTTGGGTGTAGAACTAGGTGTAGCATTTGTTTGTTGAGTCGTAAGTGATTGATATCTCACTAGGACATGAAGGAGAATCTCAACTCAAACTTGGCTTCCACTTATCAACCAAACTAGTTGTCAAATTTAAAGGAAATCCAATTGATCTAATGTTTTCCCATTGAGTAATATTATCATTTGTCGAATCTTGATTACTCCTTAACCCTTCTTCATCATCTTCCATTCCTATACTTCTTTGCATCTCTTGTCATGAACCAATTGAGAATCTATTCATCTGTTGATGTACATCGACCATTCATAGTTGAGCAACATAACATGTGTGAGCACGTGATTTTTGCCCTAAGCAATTTTATTTCAAAAGCTTCAAATAAAATGATTTCTTTAATATTTTACAATTGTTTGGATTTTGTTGAAATTTGTATTAATTGTTGCATTTCATTTTGCGCATGATAATTAAAAAATATATACAAAAATATGCACATGCATTAGGGGCTTAAATTTACAACTTTAGTATTAATTCATTTTAAAAGAAAAATCATAAATTGCATTTTTGCGCTTTAATTGAAAAATTACCATAAAATAGAAGTTAAATAAGTTTAACAATTTAATAAAATCAGAAAATAAATACGAATATAAAAGAGAAAATAAACACAAATACAAAAAGAAAAATGAAATACCGAAAAAATAATAATTCAAAAAATAATACAATACAAAAAATACAAGTGAAAATAAATGTAAAAATACAAAAATGAGGAAAATACAAGGAATTGTTATTTGGGCCAAATTAAAGACCCAAATTAGAAATAACCTGCCCAGGCCCAAAGAGATTACACCCGGTCTGTTAGCCAAAGACCAAAACGGCACCGTTTGTGTACAAGAGATCTGGGCCGTTGAAATGCTTTGTATCCAACGGTTTTGGTTTTGTTTCTCATTAAATAAAACGACATCGTTTCATCGTATGTAATCTGAACCGTTCGTTTAATTAATCTAACGGCTGAGATTGAATCATCATTTAAACAATATGTCGCCGTTTCAAAAATCAATGAATTTGAGTCGTTGGTTCATCTGATCCAACGGTCTCAGTTCATTAAAAGGTTTTAAAATATACCAAACGTTACACCCCTGTTAATCATTTCCTCTCTTCTTCCCCTGATCGAAACCCTAGCCGCCCTAGTTCTCTCCCAAAGTCCCGTCGGAACCCTACCGGCGAGAGACACCATCTAAGCCAATCAACCCGCCTTTAATACTGTTTGACCACCTCAACCTCTTCTTTACACCCGTCCATTCCATTTTCCTCGAATAAAGCCAGAACCCGTCGAATATTCAAATTAGTGTCGCCAGAACCCTAGTTCCGGCGGACACTGCTTCCTTAAAATCACTCCCAAATCACCCTATAACATCCTTTTCACTCCCTCAACACCTTTCTGAAGCCATCAAGTCTCAAAGATCTCCGGAAGATAAAAAATATTGAAAGGATCTGCCGGAAAGTCAAGAAATTTGAAGAAAGAAAGAACAGAAGAAAAGAAAGAAAAGAAGAAAGAAAGAAAAAAGGAAGAAAGAAAAGAAAAAATAACGAAGAAAAGAAAGCTAAGTGTCTTGTTCCCTTTGTTTTTCAATTTTTCTATGTGTATCCATTTGTTCATCTTTGATCTTGATTCTTCTTGACTATCATTTATCCTCTGTTTGTTTGGTAAATCTGTTAATATTTTGAAATTTAAGGGAATAATAATAAATCTTAATAAAATCAGTCTTAGGAATTAAATAGATTTTAATAACCCTAAATAGATTTTTATGTTAATTTTGATATTAATTAGGGTTAATTTCCTATAGTTCTAGAGCCTGACTTTTATGATTTCGGGATTCTGTTTTGTTTTTGTTAAGATTGATAATTAGAAATTTTGATTAAATTTGTTTGTAATTAGTATGATTTCTGAAATAATTGAGTATTAATTGATAGAGTTAGGGATTTTGGTTATAACTGAGTTTAAATTCTGAAATATAGTGGTAGGATAATTTCGTAATTTGGGTAAATCTAAGGGATAAAAGGGTAAAAGCAGTAAGGTTAATTGGATTTGGGGTCATGGCAGATTTGGAAACATAAAATGGTTTAATTGTAATAAACCTAGGAGAGTAAGGGTAGTTTGGGCATAGGAAAAGGGTAAAAGGGTAGATTTTATAGAGAAGTGGGGGTAGGATGGGAAATGTACCAAGATAGAATATTCTAGATAGGGGAATAAGGGTAATTTTTCATAAATAAAGGGTAGTAACTGACTAACTAATAAAACAATAAGGACAAAATTAAAATAAAAGAGGGACTAAGTTGTAATTAGCAAAATTTGATTTTCCCTCCAATTTGAAATCTATAAATAGATCCCCTTGAGTCTTATTTCAGCATTCTTTTTGAACCCTAAAATTCTTCAAGCACTCTACAAGTTTAAAAAACCCTAGAAAATTCTGAAACCCTAGAAATTCCAATTTCGATTTCAATACTCTCAAAAACCTAGAAATTCTATTGATTCTATGATTAGCTGGTGTTTGCTGTGATTGATCTACTGGTTTTTGCTAATCAATTCATGCTCATTGTGGTTGTCTACTGATTTTTGATTCAAGTCGTGGTTGCTGTTGTTCTTCTACTGATTTGCTGATCAAATTGAGTTAGTTGTGGTGTTTACTGGTTTTTTCTGGATCAAACTGTGTTTGCTGAGAGTTATTTCATTGGATTTGGTTGAATCGTGGTCATTTTGATTAAATCTGGGTAGTTCGAGGCTGTTTGCTGTGATTCATTGTTGAATTGTTGTTGCTGATCCTTTCTATTGTTAATCTAGATTTCTCATCGATCTCTTCCATTTTTCCAGGTACACATCTGCCTTGTTGACGTGAATTCTGAGTTGAATTAGTAAATTGACTTTTTATTGATTTTAAGTTCTATCCTTAGCATTACGTTTAGATCTTATTAGAACTACATAGATATAACAGTAAAAATGCAAAATTTGTATTTGATAAGATTAGATTGAATTTTGTAATAATAGGACTGTTATATTTTTGATTGGAATTGTGCTAAATTTTGATTGTCAAAGTTATTAGCTTATTATATTAGCAATTTAATTAGATTGATATTCAGTTAAAAATACAGGTTGTATAATTTGTTTGATTGATTAGTAATCAAATATCTATAAGTGACAAGATAGTTAACATGAGTTTTAGTTAGTTTTCTTATTGATTAGTTGTCTTAGAAACATATACAAATAATCAGCTTCATCAGGATTGCTAATTACTCAATCGATAGTCAAACAGAAGAGAATTCTACTATCATATTTAAATTAGAATATTAGAATATTGATCAGTTTCGCTGTATCTATTAAGTAGAATATTATTAGTATCGCAATAGAAATTACTAGTGCTGTTGAATCTCAGGTAAAAACAGGTATAATGGAATTAAAAGTAAAGGAAATTTTCTGGTAGTTAAGTAGCTAAATTAGTTTGAACTCAAATTAAACTTGCAAT
>MU713936.1:11838-22610 GCA_026770625.1 Nicotiana glauca | reverse complement strand
TAGTCAAGGTTAATTTTGATTTTAATTGGTTGTAAATAAAATTCCAATAGTTTAATTTCATCTAACAATATCGGTTAAATTAGTTATAGGATAATTAGTTTCCTTATTAACAATATTGTTTGTTAATTTTGTATTTTACTTGTATTTTCAATTTTAGTAATATTCCTTTTCGTTAACATTTATCTCAAGCTAGTAACTAATAAATGATTGGTTTTTTTTTTCAAGCATGTAATAAATCAGGATTTTTCTTCTCTTTCATTTAAAAAAAATATAGAGAGAAAAATGTAGTCGCTTTAGGTTTATCCTTTTAAAATAAATGAGGTGTGCCTCGCCAAAATAAAACGCATAATTCGCGGGGCCCTCAATAAATGTATATATTAAAATACTTAGATTTCGGGATGTACCGTTTAGCGAATTTCACGGCATTCCCCAAAATAATAACACGCTAGTCTCTTTAGGCGCGTATTAATAATTTCACTTTCTTAAACTCGGGTGCACATTTATGTGACCCAAATCCAAATCTCAACGGAGTTGAAATATGTCAATAACCACGGGTACATTGATGTGACGTGGTTTTAGATGTATTTTCATGACGTTGCAATTCTTATAAAATAATAATAATCAAAAGCGGTTGAAATTTAAAATTTGCACATAAGCTAAAAGCATGTTATTAAAATCAGATAATTAAGCCAAATATGACAGTTGAGCGACCGTGCTAGAACCACGGAATTCGGGAATGCCTAACACCTTCTCTCGGGTTAACAGAATTCCTTATCCGGATTTCTGGTTCGTAGACTGTAATACGGAGTCAACTTTTTCCTCGATTCGGGATTCAAACCGGTGACTTGGGACACCATAAATCTCTCAAGTGGCGACTCCATTTTCTCAATAATCTAATCCCATTTCGATTGTCCTTTAATTGGAAAAACTCACCTTACCACGCCCTTCGCGGGGTGCGGTAGCGCAAAAAGGAGGTGTGACACCGTCTATTCTCGAAGAAGTAGAGACGAGAGGTCGAATCGATACTTACTAAGGTCAAGTAAAATGAGAAGAATCTGTAATAAGCAAGAATAACTCAAGTCATGAGGATAACAAGTATGAAACATAAATCCTTCCTTTAACCTTCCATAATAAGTGTGCGTTTATATATATTTTTTAACAATTTTGAAGTCAAATCCACAAGTAGAAAGCTAAATAACTCATGCACAGATAATCACCGAGGAACGTACGACCCGATCCAACATGAAAATAAATGTGCAATGCCGATGGTCGAACGGCTCGAAACATAGATGCATCTATTACCCCGTGCGACGCAGTCAAATAGAAATAAACTCATTGCCACGCAATAACAACAATCACTACACATATGAAGGTGGCCGTACATAGAAATGCCAATTATTTTCTTTTAGGAACCAAATAGGTTAAGGGTCATTTTCTAATATCATTCTTCTTAATCACAAGAGTTCATATAAATCCCAGATAATCAATTATACTAGAATATCACGTAAAGCATGCTCATGGGTCCTAAACTACCTGATCTTAGCATGATAGTCGCTACGCACGGACTCTCGTCACCCAGTACGTACGTAGCGCCCGAATACAATGACAAATAATTCAATTATTATAACTATGGGGATAATTCCCTCTTACAAGGTTAGAAAGGAGACTCACCTCACTCCAAAGCGCGCTCCCAATATTGAGAACAAGCCCAAGATCTTAATTCGGAGCCGAACGATCACAAACTAGTTAAAATAGGTAAGAACTAGTCAATAAAGGCTTAAAATATCAAATTCTGACTATTTAAGTAATCTCCCAACCTTTTCCACAAGTTTCCTAAATTCCGACCCCGGGCCCACTTGCCCGGATTCCGTTATTTTTTTAAGGAAATTGTTCTCTACAACCTAAGGATCAATAATATATAAATTCTAGTCCATTTCATAACAAATTTCATGCTTAAATCTTAATTTTATTAAAACCCTAGATCTAGCTCTAACCCTTTAATTTTATCTAATTTTTAGTGTTTACTCTACCTAATATACATGTATTTAAACTAATAATGAATGGGAGTAACTTACCTTGAAGTGCTATGTTGAAACCCTCTCTTTGGAAGCCCCCAAATCGCCTAAGTGTGGAGTGTAAAATGAAAAACAGTGTTTGAGTTCGAATTAAATAAAGGCCATTGCTCAGCGATTTCCGCTTCTGCGATTAGGGGACCGCATCTGCGGTCCCGCATCTGCGGAACTGGGCAAGAGGTTGGACCGCTTCTACGGTCTGAGGCCCGCATATGCGAAACCGCTTCTGCGGTTACTGGGCCGCTTCTGCGGCTTGGGCCTAAAGTGACTGGACCGCATCTGCAGTATGGGGGTCGCATAAGCGGAACCGCTTCTGCGATTTTCCCTTGGACTTCCCCTTTTCGCTTCTACGATGGCCTGACCGCATCTGCGGTCCCGCTTCTGCGGCCCAAGAACCGCAGATGCGGTTATGACAGAAGCAGCAAAAGTTTCAGCTCTTCCTAAGTTTTTCTACTTCGCTCGAACCTCGCTCATTTGATGCTCGGGGCTCCCGAGCCCCGCCCGAACATACCGCCAAGTCTAAAATCACGAGGCGGACCTAGTCGAACCCTCGGAACTCCCAAAACAATGCTAAATCTTGGAATCTCCCCCTAAAACCAAATGAATCAAACCATTGAATCTTCAAGTTCTTAATTCTCCTCTAACGGGTCAAAACGCCCTTAAAATACTCGGATTGAAACCATGTGAACTCAACACAGGTAAATCAAGTCATGTGATACACACAAATCAAAGAACCTGTGTAATAGACATAATAACTTGCAACAAGAATATAACCGGATGTAATATCATCAACTCAACAAAACATGAGTTATCAACTCAACACAGGTAAATCAGTCTTGACAATCAAATTATCAGCTAATAACAAAGATATATTACACATTAAGACTCACATAAATCATGTAAAAATGCACAACAGGGAATAAAGGATTCACTTGAATGGCCAAGCTTCCACCCTTACACTCAACTCTCATCATCAGTTTCCACAACAGAACTAACAATATCAGTCAAGGTACCACAATATGCGTGTACGCCAAGAGAGAATGATGAGAGGGCAAACCTAGGGGGATGAATCCATATTCACACCATGTACGGTAAAAACCTCGTGCCATAACAATAAGTGCACGACAAAGACCTTTTTCCTTAACAATAATCGCACAGCAAGGACCTCGTGCCATAACAATAATAATACTATCATAATTTAACGATAAAGACCTCGCGCCACAATATCATCATATCACCAATATCCGCATGGAAGAGACCTCACACCAACACTAACCCAATCCGCTCAACATGTTTATGTGCAAAAATCACAACAGTCCAAGATAACAATTTATCCTCAAATAGAAAAATGCTCTCAAGTCATCAATATGGTGCACAAGATATAATGATGATGATGATGATGATGATGATGATGATGATGATGATGATGATGATGATGATGATAATAATAATAATAATAATAATAATAATAATAATAATAAAGTGTGGATGTATTTCAAGATGTAAAACATGAATATGACTAAATCAATATAGCAATGATTTTACAAATTCCCATCTTGGCTAATTAGGAGATAATAATCGTAAAACATGATCTCTAGCATGAAAGAATAAGCTCACGTTGTCAAATAAAGGATTACACATGTATCATAGAGAGAACACAATCAAGTTAAGGCATGTATAAGCGTAGAGTCTAATTTGATTATTTTGCATACATAGCATCCGCATATTCACTCATCACCTCGCATATACGTTGATTTACTTACATTACAAATAGACAAAAAGGTCCAATCTGAAGGGTAAATTTCCACACATAAGATTAGGCAAGATAGCTAACTCAACAAGCCCAAATCAACCCTCTAAAATTGATGTTCCCTTTTTAATCAACTTCAACCGGCTCGAATCTAGCAAAAAGCTCGCAATAATGTCAAACAATATAGGAACTAAGTCCAAACAATAAAGCTTTAATCTATATTCAATCCTCAAAAAGTCAACAAAAGTCTACCCCGGGACCAAATGATCAAAACCTAAGTCAAGGGATAGATCCAGACTTACCATAACCCCACGATATGTGATTAGATTCCAAAACCAAGTCCAAATTCAGAGCTCAAAACTCCAATTGTTATTTTCTTAAGTTGTAGGAAAAATCCCAAATTTTCTTAAAATTCCATGTTTGGGGTGCTAATAATCCATATAGATTCTTGAAATAATACAAAAAATGTGTAAAAATTACTTACCCCAAAGCCTTGTATGGAAAACTCCAAGCCAAAATCGTCTCTCCTAAGTCTAGGGTTCAAAATATGGGAGAATGCGCCTAAATCATGAAATTCATTAATAAAAAATAGTTGTAGGTGTCACATTTGCGACAGGGGGTTAGCAAATTCTAACCTCGCAGATGCCAGAAAAGGTTCACACATGCTAACTGTGTCCCTTAGCAGGAGACACCGCAAATGAGATCAGGTCCCTCGCAAATGCAACCAATCATTACAAATGCGAAGCCCCCTTCGCAAAAGCGGATGTCGCAATTGTGACACCAGCTTTGCAAATGCGAAGCTGGCCTTCTCAGCCACATATCACAAATTAGATACAATGTCTGCAAATGCGAACTTCACAAATGCGAGTAGAACATCGCGAATGCGATGTCTGTAGCACTAGTAAAATTCCCAACTTCCAACATCAATCCAAAACCAATCTAAAACTTACCCAAGCCCTTTGGGCCCACTACGAATATCCATACAAGTATATAAACCTCATATGAACTCCCTCATAAGCTCAAAATATCAAAATAACATTTACAACCTACGAATCAAGCACTAAAATGGTCTTGAAGAGAGTTGAGATCAAATGAAGTGAAATTGTGCAAAAAGAGTAAAAGAAGTGAAAATATCTCTAATGGAATCGCATATGCATATAATGATCCGCATTTGTTGGTCTCGCATCTGCGAGAAAAGGTCTCGATCTACGAAAGAAGGCCTGCGAGGCAGAAATCCCATCTATGATTGAAGAACCGCATCTGCGGTCGCGCTTTCGTACTTGAATACCGCTTATGCAGGTGTGCTTCTATGTCCTTTTGTCCGCTTATGTGGAATATCCATTTTCCACCAAAAATTGCTTATGCGAGCAGGTATCCGCATTCGTGGAGTCGTACCTGTGACGATCCTTTCGCAGGTGCGGTCAACAGGCTTCAGACCTGGGCAGGATCGACAATTCACATTTTCTCTGTCCCAAACCCACAAATACACGACCTAGCTTATCTTTGGCTTATTTTTTTGTCTCTTGACTAGAGAATACAATTTTTGGAGCTAGGGTTCTTGCACACACACTTGAGTCTTGAAGATTTGAAGCTTTTGGTTGAGAATTTCTTACCAATTTATGTTCATTTCTTCATTTTCTTGCTTTGTATTGAAAATCTAAGTGTGTAGTAATTTTTTCAACACTTGAATCATGTTTATGGGAATATTCATATTTAAAGTGTGGATTAATAAGTTGTTGTGCTTATGTATTGAATGGTTTTTATTTATTATGAAGTGAGTTATTGTTTCTTTAATTATACTTGTTCTTTAATATTTCAAAATGGATTAGCTAACCCTAAGACTCGCCCATTAACTTCGAATTAATTTTGTAAAAGATAATTTGGGGTTGGAAAAGATTAATTAACAAGAACTTAAGGCGTTAACCCTCACTTTATAGATTCTACCTAGGGATGGGATTGAACTACTTGTAGCCATATTCGGGTGTGCTTAATCTCTTAATTGTTTTAGGAATAATTCAATTAGGAAGTCTTGTTAGTCTTCGGAAGAAGCTAATAAAGAATTATTACTTGAGGCTAATTAACATAAACTCGCTCATATTTGTAAAATCGTGAAATATATTGGATCGTTACTTGAGTGTAATTTTTCTTGTATCCATGCTTGTAGCCATTGATCATTTTACTAGCTTATAGGTTAGTTTATATTTTCTCAATTAGTTATAAATATTTTCTCAAAACCTTTCTAAATGTTTGGCTTAACATAATAAGTGATAATTCTCTTACACGCGTAATCGCCTACATATTGTTTTATGTGGGATTCGACCCCGACTCATAGTTGGGTATATTATATTGCATGAGACAGTGTCCGTTTACTTTTTGGTAGTAGATTTAGATGTCATTAGCTATCCCTTCTTTCCTTTTGGCATGATCCATATGATACAAATGAAATAATCAAACACGGAACTTTCACAAATGACTCTATTCTTAGAAGTACTAGGGGTGCCTATGTTCATGACTCCCCATGTGTCCTATTATTATATTGTCTGTTGATGTGTCTCAGAAAATACGTATGTTGATAAAGTTCATTTCCTGATATTAACTGAAAGCATATTGATCTTATTATTTTTCGAGAGATTTTATTGACTTACTTCTGTATGCATTGCATTCATTTATATATGTGCACTGACTCATGAATGGATGTCGTTATATACGCGTATATATGGGGTATGGTAAAATATTACGACGTTATATACGCACCACCCGCTGATCAGCTGGTATACATTGATGATTTTGCCAATAGAGGCCGAGATGATGTGATGAGATGCCCTCAAAGGCTTGATGATATTATGTATTTATATACCTATGCATGATATGATATTTATACGCATATGCATGACATTATAAATGTTTCATGATTCACAGAGCTATTCAGACTTACAGGTTGAGTTCATTACTCCATGTTTCTTTCATGTCTTTTGTATACTGCTTTTCATGCCTTACATACTCGGTACATTATCCGTACTGATGTCCCTTTTTCCTAGGGATGCTATGTTTCATGCCCGCTGGTCCCGATAGACAGTATTACAGTCTTCCTAGTAGACTATCAGCTCAGCGATGGTGTTGGCGCACTCCACTTGCTCCGGAGTTGCCAATTTGGTCGGTATACTTTGAACATGTAATGATTGGTATGGCGGGCCATGTCCCGACCTTTATATTTACTCTTAGAGACTTGTAGATATATGTCATGTATATGGATAGTTGTATGACCTTTTCGGCCTATGGTTTGAGTGTACAAATGATCATGTCGGCCTTATAGGCCCGTATGTCACATGTATAAGTTTGTATATCATGTTAGGTCCTGCTATGTCAAGTATTCCCTTATGTTTTATTGTGTTTATCTCATGACGGTCCTTCTAGCCCACTTACCCATGATGATATGATAAGAAATATACGTTATGTTGGTACTCGATTGAGTAAGGCACTAGGTGCCCGTCGCGGCTCTGCAGTTTGGGTCGTGCCATTGTGATGTTCTCCTGGATTGAGTTAAGTGAAAGGTTCCTAGTTGATGAAGTGTTTATCCTACCTATAATTCGTATTTGATATCGTAGTTCTTGTATTTTTCACATAATAGCATTATAGATGCGTTTAGATGTGTGGGACTAGGATTAAATGATCAAGGTTGTATTCCAGTTTCGAAAGGAAGGTCATGAGTTCTAGACAACATGGGAGATTTCAAATTTTTAAAAGGATGCTAGCACTATCTTGTATCACCTAAGAAGGATGTATGTCATAGAAGATGCATTCTATATTGAGTTACAGATGCTTGACTAGTACTACTGAAATCTCATGGTTGGTAACCATTGATGTTTAGGTTTGCTACTCGACATGGATGATTTATGGGAGTATTTCTCATAAGGCGATCTTGTATGCATGACGTGGCAGTTATTTAGGTGGAAGAGGTTGAGATCGGGTATAGAGATTCTTGTATTCATGAGATTTAGAGATTGGATCTTCTTAGAAGCAGACTATCCCTTTGGTTGCAGATGTGAGCGTGTGTTAAGGGTTAGACAATTGATTATATGTGTTATGGATAGGCCATTGTGGAAATTTGGGAGGCTATGCACCTAATCGAAATGGTTTGAATTACCTTGAGGGCCTATTGGTAGGTCTAATGGGTGTGTGTATTCTACACTGCATTGGGTTTGTTTACTCAACACAATTACTTGGCGTGTGTCATCGACTAGAGTTGATATTATTCATGCCTTAATTTGTTCTTTGTGTTACTCTCTAATGCTACGATGGGTTGTGAGATTATTTGACTATTTACACATACGATGTAATAATATGGTCTTGTTTAGGTCTTGTGGCGATATTTGAGCGAGATGACTCTTGAGATATTGAATTACTTATTGCACCTTAGTCATGCTTTACATGTCTATGGTATATTGTGCTATCCGTCTCTCCATAGTTATAGTCATGCACTTTGCATGCTTGCTGTTGATACACATGTGTTTGTTGATTGTGAGCATTATCGCTGGATGGGCATTCCATGTGGACTGATATGTTTAGATCAGGTTACGCTCAGCAATGGAGTTATGATTGGATATGATTTCTTGTTCTTATTCCTTGTGTCTTTTTTTCTCCCTTGTGGATGGATTCCTAGCATAGTGATTTTGTGGTTGTATCTGTTAAGCTTTTTGGACAGTTCTCTTATTTGGTTCTCTATCCATTATTGGTTACATCCTAGTTGTTGCTTGTTGGGTGTATAGAATATGTCGTGTATGGTTATAGGTATCATTTGGGGTGGCATATCGGTCAACCAGAGTGTACTGGGTGAGACGAGGTTATTGGATTTGGAGTTAGGGCAATCGGATTTGGATAGGGAATGTTTGGAAGAATAATATTAGTAGCCAGCTCAGAATTTGACAATGGATCTTGTCAGGTAAGAGAACTCTACGACTTACTGATTTGAAAGGTGGCTATACATTTCTACACTTTTCTGTTATCATCAACAATGATGAGAAGGTTTGGAACAAGGTTTTATTTGATATGAGGTATACTATCGGTACCGGTTTGGTAATAGGCAACTAATGTGGTCGAAAGATATTGGTATGAGTATATGGGTTATGCGGTACATTGTGTAGTTATATCTTATAAGTATATTTTTGGTTTGGTGAAACTTTTGGGAATGATAAAGTTTATATACACAAGAACCGGATCTTAGAGGGAGTTCTGGAAGCTAGAACTTGGTTCAAGGGCTTATTATCCAAGGTTGAAGGAAGAATCTTTAGTCAAGATGCTGTTAATACGCTCATATAGATTGAGGTGACCTTAGATCACTCATGGGTATGTGTATGATGAGCTCTTACCATGATTTGATGGCTTTTGAACGACTCTTGGCACGTTCAAGAACGAACATATGTTCAAGCGGGGGAGAATGTAATGACCTGACCGGTCATTTTAAGCTTTAGCATTCCGTTATGTGGTTTCTTTGAGTACCTTCATATGATGCACTATGACTTGCGTATATGGTTGGTTTTGATGTTCAAGAGGTTCTGGATTGATTAGTAGAGTGATTCTCAATTTGGAAGCTTTAAGTTAGAAGAGTTAACCAAGATTTGACTTTTGAGTAAACGATCTCGAAATCAAGATTTGAAGGTTTCAATAGGTGCTTATGGTAATTTTAGATTTGGGCATGTGTTCGGATTTAGATTTGGATATTCCTGGAAGGTTTTGGCTCAATTTGGCGGAAGGTGGCAATTTGATGAATTTGAGAGTTCATAGGTTTGACCGGGAGTTGACTTCAATATTATCTGAATCCTATTGTAGTTTTGAGACCTTGGATAGGTTTATTAGTTGATTAAAACTTGTGTGCAAGTTGATTGTGATCCCGAATGTCTAAGTGTGATTCGGACGCGTCTGGCGAAGTTTAAATATTTAAAACTTAAGAGAATGGTTTGATTTTCAATTCATGGTTTTGATGTTATTTGTGATGATTCGAGCCTTTGAATAAGAAAATACACCCAAGCCCCTCGGGACCCCGTCCAATCATATCAACCAAAACAAATACATTATCTGAATCGGTCATTGGTTGAGAGATTAGTTAAGTTAAATATTTGGAGTTTGACCACGGTCAATATCGGGTCAAGATAACCTCTTTTCAGTATTTTGAATATTCGATTAGGTCGTAGCATATTTTATGATTGAAATGCATATATTGTTTGTATCCGAGAGGTTTCAGATGAGTTTGGGTGCTAAAACTAAGATTTGCAATTGCTGAATTTCTGGTGCGACATATCCAAAAACACCAGTTATGTCCCTTAGTTCGTCCATAAATATCAGATTTTCTTTAAAATTTTAAAACATCATATCTCTCTCATTTAAGGCCAAATTGGGTGATCCAAAAGGTTGTCTTGGGTGGAATCTCGCAAGGATTTGGGCTTGTCAAAGGTGAGTTTCGGAATTATCTAGCATCTAATTCGGGCTGGGACAACTACTGTATTATTTTACTTATTTCGAGATTTAGTCACTTTTTCTCACAAAGTTTTGGAGCTTGGGAAGAGGCTATTTTTTAGGATATTGTCACGACCCAAAATCCACTAAGGGTCGTGGTGGCGCCGGACACCGCTGTCAGGCCAGCCAATTAGATTTACCGATTTAAAAATCCTTTTTAAAAACATCAAATTCCAGAAATTTCCTTCTATTTTCGCAAATAAAAGGGTTTTGCTTCAATTCAAATTAACAATAACAATTAAATTAAACTTTTCGAAAACCATCCCAGAACCAGGTGTCACAAGTGCATGAGCGACTACTGATAATGAAATGAAATACAATCCCTGTCCGGAATACAATGGACAGGAAATAAATTATCAAAATACAGAAAGGAACTATACTAGCTGCAGGTCGCCTCGCAATTTGCAGCTCACCTAGTCCCTGAATCGTCCGTGCTGCTG
>MU713932.1:34670-54659 GCA_026770625.1 Nicotiana glauca | reverse complement strand
TTTATTTATTTATTTGCATGAAGATACAGGATCTGTTGGAATGCAGACACCATCTGTGTCGCAACACTTAGACCAAGTAGTTATTTTCTACAATTCAATTACAACCGTTTTTTTGCCTACTGTGTGTTCTCTATAAGTTTTATTTATGTTTATATTTTCCTTGCTTTTGCAGATCTCATATGATGCCTCAGAACTTCTTCCAAAACCTATGAGAAGGAAGATTTCTAGTTCTCCTATGTGTGACACCAATGATATCCCCAACTTCAATTTATGTTCATTTTTACTTGGTAGTACACAAGGGGTTGATTCAGAAGGTAATTCTACTGTTGTTGTTGTTCATGAAAAGACAGAAGAACGTTCTGAATAGCAGGGAATTGGTCAAGCATCTGCCACGATGGCTGTAGTTTTGCCCCCTGCTGCTGAACAGCAGCAATTAGTTGTGATGGAACAGCAGGATGAACAAGAAAAAGGAAAACCAGATAAAAAGGGAAAAATGATTCGTATTGAGAGTATTTGGTTGAGATCTCCTTATGTAGTTTATAAGAAAAATCAAAGGGGGCAAGATTGGAAAGTAGGAAAGAATAGAAGAAGGTGTCCCTTCCATTATGTTAATCAAGACAGTGGATTAATGCAAATATTTAAAGAGTGGTTGGAGATGGATGCCAGTGAATATGATCCCAATCCTTTTAGATTAGCTGGGCTTGATATTCCAAAATCATTCTTTACCGAGCTTATGGATCATAACTCTGATCTTGCGGATGAAGTAAGTAATTACGTTTGCTTTTTTGAATTGGTTTTCAACTGTATTTCCCAAAAGTTCAGCTTATTTTTTATAGTATAGCTTTATTCATAGTAAACTGCTGAAGATTTTTAGCTTATTTGCTAAAACTTCAGCCTAACACTTCAAACTAAATATGCTTAAGTTTTTGTCATGCTATTTTTTATAAACTTCATAGTGGTAATTTCACATGTTATCATTTCTCGTTGTTCATTTGCAGCATATTGATGTGGGCGTATATTACTTGCACAAAAAATATTGCTATCACCTTCCACGTTATTCAAAATCAAGATGTTCAGTAACATATTTACTTTTCGATCAGTATATGACTATCCTGGATAGTATTCATCCTTCAGAAGAAAAGATGAAGATAATTAACAAAATAAAGCAAAAGAGAATGGAGGTTCTTAAGAGCAAATCAAATAGAAAGAGGATATCCAAAGAACATATTGAAAAAGAAGAAGAAGAAACGGTTATTAAGCCACTTACGGACTATAGTTGGTATGAGGAAGAATCAACAAATAAAAAGGTGGCGAACTAAAGGTCTTGACCTTTCTTGTGGTATCTCATGGGTATCTGCCAAAAAAGTATTCTTTCCATTTCGACTTAAGCCAAGGGAGGGCCAGAAATCTACGCACTACTTTTTTAGAATTCTGGACTTTGAAGATAAAACTATATCTGTGTATGATTCCATGGGCAGTGTAACATATGATCGTGCGGTTGAACATGTCAGAATTTATGCCCGGTTGATCCCACACTATCTCAAATGCTTGAATTTTGGGGAACATAATAAATATTATGGGGAAAGTCCAGTGGAAAAATTCAATATTACGTGGATGAACACCCCGGATCAAACTAACAGGTACGTGTTTTGCATATGTTTTATCATGCATCTTATATTTATTATTTTTTGACCTTGTATTAACTATTCTTTAATTTCTTTTTCATGTGTTTTTTGCAGTGTTGATTATGGTATATTTGCTCTTAAGTTTATGGATTTGCGGTTGAAGAGAGAAGATGTCTTCAATTTCAATCAAAGTCAACCATTGGCATTCAGGAGAGAATTGACTGCCAATCTTTGGGCTCATGGAAAGTGGAAAAAAGATCGCAGCTATGAAACTCCAGAAGAATGAGAAGGACATGATTATGGAGATTTTGAAGAGATTGTGTGTGAATTTTTTTTGATTAGAGGATTGGTTGTACATAATTTGGATTTTGTGAATATACATTAATTATTTTTTTAATTCACTTTTGTGTCATACTTTGTATCTTTTATCATGAATTTTAAGTACATTTTTTGTTTGAAAAAACTTATGCATGACTTCTACTTTTTAAAGCTGAAGTTTTTTGGAAATATGGTAAACAACTTCAGGACATTTGGTCGAAGTTTCTTGAAAAAGCTTTAAAACAAAAACTATTAAATCCAACACAAAAACTTCTCCTTATCAGGTGCTGAAGTTTTTGGAAATATACTAAAAAACTTCAGGACATTCGGCCGAAGTTTCTTAAAAAAGCTTTAAGACAAAAACTACTAAATCCAACACAAAAACTTCTGCTTATCAGGTGCTGAAGTTTTTGAAAATATACTAAAACACTTCAGGACTTTCGACCGAAGTTTTTTGAAAAAGCTTTAGTACAAAAACTATGGAATCCATACACAAACTTCAGTTTTTCAGGTGCCGAAGTTTTTAGAAATATACTAAAAAACTTCAGCACATTTGGGCCGAAGTTTTTTGGAAAAGCTTTAGGACAAAAACTATTGAGTCCATCACACAAACTTTAGCTTCTCAGGTGCCGATGATTTTAGAAATATACTAAAAAACTTCAGGACATTGGGCCGAAGTTTTTTGAAAAAGCTTTAGGACAAAAACTTTTGAATCCAATACAAAAACTTCAGCTTTTCAGGTGCCGAAGTTTTTTTAAATACACTATAAAACTTCATCACATTTGGGCCGAAGTTTTTTGGAAAAGCTTTAGGACAAAAATAATTGAATCCATCAAACAAACTTTAGCTTCTCAGGTGCCGAAGTTTTTTGAAAAAGCTTTAGGACAAAAACTTTTGAATCCAATACAAAAACTTCAGCTTTTCAGGTGCCGAAGTTTTTTGAAATACACTATAAAACTTCAGCACATTTGGGCCGAAGTTTTTTGGAAAAGCTTTAGGACAAAAACTATTGAATCCATCACAAACTTCAACTTCTCAGGTGCCGAAGTTTTTAGAAATATACTAGAAAACTTCAGCACATTTGGCCGAAGTTTTTTGAAAAATCTTTAGGACAAAAACTTTTGAATCCAATACAAAAACTTCAGCTTTTCAGGTGCCGAAGTTTTCAGAAATACACTATAAAACTTCAGCACATTAGGCCGAAGTTTTTTGCATTTTCTAGCTACTTTTTTTTGATTTATCACGTATATCAACTACTTTCTGTGGCCTAATTTTTTACTATTTTTTTTTATTTCATTTACCAACTACTAGCATTTATCACTTACTTCTTTTGCCAACTACTTATGTTCTTACATTCAATTTCTCTGGAAAAAAAACTGGTAACAATCTCTTCAGCATTTGTAGATATTAAATTGATTAGCTACATTCTTTGGCTATATTAACAATCTCTTCACTTGAAAATTTCATAGTCATCCATAGACTTCTGTCATATTTCTTTAAATTTGTATTCAAAGAAAAACAAGGAAATGTTGGCTAAGACATGCTTATTGGGTGTAGCAGGGAGTTCGTGGGAAGCAAAGATAGTGAAGGGGAAGTCGAAATACTTCATATGTGAAGGGGAGTGGCCATATCAAATACTCGAGCACCAGGACAATTTGCTCTTTTTACTAGTTGATAAATCTAACTTTTAAGAAAAAGAGCAAATTTTTTGGTGCTCGAGTTTTTGATGTGGCCGGTCTCTGTCACATATGAAGTATTTTGGAATTCTCCTTCACTATCTCTGATTCCCATGAATTCCCATATGCACACCAGTAAGCACGTCTTTGGCCAACATTTTCTTATTTTTTCTTATGAAAGTAGACGATAGTTGCTAAAAAAATTATAGTACTAAACTTCGTCAACCTGTGTCTGACAGAAAACTCTTTGGTGGAAGACATAGAGAGTTTCATGAAATGTGGTGAAGAAAACCAAGAAGAGCAACTATGACATTACTATGGATCATATGAAGACACTCTGTGAATTTTTTGAATAGAGAATAACTTGTAAACAAAGAACTAATTTTTTCTTTTTTTTCCAAGGATGTAAGTGAAAACAAAATTATATTTTGTGAATATACATTATTTTGTGTGAATTATGTGACTTGGATTGATTCAAATATGTTTATGTCTTTTTTCATGAATTTCAAGTATATTTTTGTTGAAATTCAGCATGCTAAACTTGAGCACGAAGTAAATAACTTTTGCTTTTTAAGCTGAAGTTTTGGTTAAAAGTCATAACAAAAGTGTCAAATGTAGGACAAAAATTTCAGCTCATCACTAAATACACTAAATAACTTCAGCAGTATCTACGTGAATTATTTGAAAATTTTTTACGATAAAAACTATCGAGTGCAGGACAAAAACTTCAGCTTAACAAGTGCAGAAGTTTTTAGAAATGTAGTAAATAACTTCAGCACATTGAGCCGAAGATTTTTGAAAAAGCTTTAAGACAAAAACTATTGAATCCAACAAAAAACTTCAGTTGATCAAGTGCTGAAGTGTTTGGAAATATACTAAAAAACTTCAGCACATTTGGCCGAAGTTGTCTGAAAAAGCTTAAGACAAAAACTATTGAATCCAATAGAAAAACTTTAGCTTACCATGTGCTGAAGTTTTTGGAAATGTACTACCAAACTTTAGCAAATTGGGCTGAAGTTTCTTGAAAAAGCTTTAAGATAAAAACTTTAGCATGTTTTGGTATTTTTTTTAAGTTGATACTTATCTTTTTTGCATTTACTATCTAATTTTTATCTTTTGTCAACTACTCCATCTTTCATTTAAGTTACATTTCTTTTTACTATAGAAAACCTGTGGGGCTGAAGTTACATTTCTTTTTGCATTTACAACATACTTGTTTTTACCACCTACTTATCTTGTTTCATTCAATTTCTCTGAACGTAAAACAGTAAAAACAACTGAAAAGTTACTTTTACATTTATATATATTAAATTCATTAGGCAAACTCTCTGTCTATATTAACAATCTCTTCACTTGAAAATTTCATAGTCATTCATAGACTTCTATCATATCTCTTTAAATTTATATTCATCCTTAATCTTTCAGCTTTTGTTAAAGAAAAAATGTCTGGTGCAAGCGAAAGTTGGAAGCCTAATATGGATGAAATTATGATGAAGTGGCAGAGTTTGAAGTGTGAGTGGTACAATAACAAACCGATGGCTAATCTTATGCTTTTGTGGGATGAAATAAGGGATGATTGGGAGAGAATTAGACCAAAGCTCTGTTCCAATCAATCATTCCAGAACAGACTTAACATGGAACGTAGTTGTGGAGATAATTCAACCTCGTTCGACAAGTTTGTGCAGCAGTTTGATAGTTTTCAGTTTCCCAGCTGGAACGACTATTCCAAGCTGCAAAGCAACCTGAAGACTCTTCTTTCTCTTATGGACAGAGTAATAGTCGAACAAAGTCATCTGCGTGATGAATTCAAAAAGTTGAAGATTAATCTTCTTGGATTCAGTGGTCTTTTGCCCGACTACCCTATAGTTATCTCCGATAGTGATGATAATGAGATATTTAGAGAAATTGAGGAGTACTGTGATGATGATAATGATGATGATGATGATGATGATGGTGATGATTGTTAGTGTTTGTAATCCCCGTTTTATGTTCCAATGCTATGTTTGTTGTTTACTTCAGCCCATAGAGCTGAAGTTTTTTAGGTTTATTTTGTATAACTTCAACCCAGAGAGCTGAAGTTTTGCTTGTAATATGTGTGTTGTTCTGACCTCTTTTTATATCAATTTAGTTGTGTCACTCCCCGAACCTGGGCCTGGACGTAACACGGCACTCGGTGCCGGACTATATGTGATCGAGCGAACCAACTGGCTGGCTGAATCAACATGTGGTATCATAACATATGGAATGCGGAAAATAAACTAACACATGCTGAAATACTGAAAGTTTGGATGATATAAATCAAAGTGCAGAAATACTAATACAATTTTGAAACATATTTGTAGCCAACATAGCTTAACATGAAAAGCATGTGACTCTGTCTAACTATTACTCTAGTCTATGAAGCCTCTAATGACGTAGTGAAAACACTGACTTTCTGAAAATACTGGAGACTATAAAAATGACAATGCCCCGAAAGAACTGGGGATCGCCAAATAGCTGGTACGAGAATCCTAGCACTCGGAATCATCAACCTGTAAATCATTACCTGCATTGTGAGACGCAGGCCCCGGGCAAAAGGGACGTTAGTACATTTGAATTGTACTGGCATGTAAAGCAACTAAAAGAAAGAATTATAAATGCTAAAACTGAAACTAAACTGATAACTGAAATGATAACTATTGAAACTTAAACTGAAGTTAGAACTGGTAACTGAACTGATAACCGAAAAGATAACTGATAACTGATAACTGAAAAGATAACTGATAATTGAATTGATAACTGAAAAGATAACTGATAACCGAACAAAATAAAGGAAGTAAGGTTATGAATACTCCCTCTTCTGAATGATGAACAACCTGTTTATCTGAATAAGCTACGGCCTCAGGCCCAATATATATGTGCACATGCTACGGCCTCAGGCCAAAAAATGCATAAAGCATAAACTACGGCCTCAGTCCCAAACATGCATAAAGCATAAACTATGGCCTCAGGCCCAAATACAAGTGTTCAACATTCAGGAATTTAAAATCAGAAAATGAGAATCATACTACAATATATGATAGTGAAATACTGAATCACATTGAGTTACATGATACTGGAATACTGGATCATACTGAGTTACATAATACTGGAATACTGAATGGGACTAGACTGAGACATGTGTTCTTGAACTGATTATGAATACTGAAAATTCAATTGTATATGGCATACTGAGTAAACTATACTAAGACTTGGGGCATCAAACCCAAGTCTATATTGAAAATGCACTGAGCTCACAACCTTCAGAATGAAAGTCATAGGCGAGTGGTGAAGATAGAGAATAGAAGCTCTACAACTATTCAAGGAACTAGGCTTAACTATATTTCTGAGGCAATTGATACATCACAAAAGAAACGTAGTGTAGGCAGAATTATTAACATTCCCAAACATAGAGAGTTAGCCTCACATACCTTAACTTCATGCTCTTGAGCGTAATACAATGTTTGTCAACCCTTTCAACTTTAATCTATAGCAATACAAGTCAAAGGGATTCCATATTAGCTATAATGCTCATGTTTTGGTCACTTAAGCATTTTATCAAACACTTGGTGAAAATAAAGCTTCATAGTCCTTATTAATGGTGTATATACATCCAACAACCCATTCTCTTGTTCCTAGATAAATTCTAAAGTCTCAAATTGATTATAGGCGAAATGGCATCCTGGCCACTTAAACTTGTACCCGTTTGTAAAGCCAATACATAAACTTACAGTTTTCCCATTTGAACACTCCAGCTCAATAAAATGAATATCAATAAACACATCCATCAGAGCGTGAGCTTCAATTGCCTAACAAGAATGACAAGTCACACTCTGTGACGTTTTATTATTCGACACGTGTAATTTGTGGGTACCGCATTTTTAATTAGTGCCAATTTACCAGATTTCTTATTTATTATTTTCTTTCTCTTTATCACCAACGTGTGCCAACTGTTACTCCACCATAACTCCGCTACCAACACTAGCACACATCGTCAAATCAAGCCTAAATAGCCAAACACAAATGTAACAGAAAGCCTACTCCTTCTACGCCTTCTTCATCATCACCATTTTTATGTAACGATTTTGATTTTCGGCAAAAACCACCATTTTCACTGGCCAACTCTATTATTTTTAGCCGTTAAGTAATTTTGTCCAGCAACGGAGCAGTAAAGGATTTTATTGGCGTCAATCCACATCTCCACCTCCTCAATACAATTTCTTCCTATTATCAATTTCTCTATCCATTAATAGACCCATCTTCTTCATATAAAGCCAATCCTTCACACACAGTTATCTCTTCCACCTTCAACCCTTTTTCTTTTTATAACTAAAAAGCACCTTTTGACATGAAGAAAGGGGAGAAGAAAAAAAATGAAGAGATTGNTTTGATTTGTCATATTTGCTTTTTATTTTTATTCTTTTAGTTACCTTATTTATAATTATTTCTATTTCAATAATTTTTTAATAAAATTTTTCCTTCCAACGCGCCTTTTAAGCGTGAATAACACACATTTATGCTACATAGACAATGCCAATGCCACATAAGCATAGTCAACGGTCAGAGGTGTTTATTGATATTCATTTTATTGAGTTGGAGTGTTTAAATGGGAAAACTGTAAGTTTATGTATCGGCTTTACAAATGAGTACAAGTTTAAGTGGCTAGGAGGCCATTTTGCCTTGATTATAATCAACATTATTCTTCATCACCCATAAGGTAAACAACACCCTTAACCCATAATCAACAATCAAAACCCAAACCCTATAATCGTTCATGCCTTTTATATCAAACTCATCAACTCATATCTCATGAACTAGGGTTTATAATCATTTAAACAAATTCTAGAATCAATTCGAGGGTGAAGACATTACCTTTTTGAAGTTCAATCCTCTTGAATTCGAGTTCTAGGGTTTCTTCTCTCAACAACGATGTCCCAATTGAATAATTAATGATATGGAGAGTTTACCCATGTTAATAACATGTTGGAAAATTGAATTTAACTTAGAATCACCATTAAAAATTACCTTGGATGGTGGAAGGACCCTTAAGGAGTTAGGTTTTTGAGAGTTCTCCTTTCTAGAGCAAGTTTTTATGTTTTGGGGTTGTGGGGGACGAAATATAGCTTTAAAACGACCTCCACTAGCGCGCTTGTTCACCTGGAGGTTTGCTCTCGCTACTGACCACGCTAAATGGCAGTAACACTGCCTCAAAAGTAGCGCGGTCGCGCTACCGGATGCGCTACCCGGTACTGTTCCATAAAATGCACATAAATTTTTACAAAGAGATCCGTTCAGGCTCCATAATAGATAGTTGGAAAGATATTTCAAAGGCCTATAACTTTCATGCTTTGAGGTATTCCCAATTGATTATACATTTTCACTAAAATTTGATGGAAGACAGACCTTCTGCAAATTTAGTCGATTTTGTCAAATCTTATGCACCTCTCCTTCCATCTTGATTTTGAAACAACTATTTTACCCATAATCATCCCGATGGGACTTCAAATGTTCAAAATATAACCTTACCACTCATTTAACACATTCACACCTAAGCCAAATTTACAGGGTGTTACATTATCTCCCCCTTGGGATCATTCGTCCTCGAATGATTGTCTTGACTGTAACTTCTGCTAACTTCGGACCTTAAACGGGTCTGGTGGAAACATGAACTGTCATTAACACTTGTATACTAAACTAAATGAATACATGATTACTGAACTGTTGCGATACTGAACTGAATGACTACTGCATTGACTGAATATTGGTCTGCCATGGATATGTAAATACTGAACTAACATGGATATATGAATATTGAACTGGCACGAATATTTGAGTAGTCTGAGTACTAAACTGGCATGAATGTCTAATTATTGGACAAACATGAGTAGCTGAGTATTGAGCTGGCATGAGTGTTAGAGTACTGAACTGACATGAGTATTTGAATATTGGAAACTTGGATATTATAACATGACACATGAAATACTGGTTGTACCACCACTAATTATAGTAGCAACTCCAACTCATAAGCTAATTGACCAATCCTTTGCAAGATTCTATATGGCCCAATATAGCAGGGACTATGCTTCCCCTTCTTCCCAAATCTCATAACTTCTTTCATAGGCGAAACTTATAGAAATACCCAATCATCAACTTGAAACTCTAGGTCTCTATGTCGTACATTCATCTAGGACTTTTGGCGGCTCAGAGTCATCTTCAAATGCTCTTGAATCGACTTAACTTTCCTATAGTCTAATAGACCAAATCGGGTCGTAACAGCTCCATTTGTCCAACTTCGAACCAACCAATTGGTGATCTACACCTTCGCCTATACAGAGCTTCGTACGGTGCCATCTTGATACTAGAATGGTAGGTTATTATTAGAAAGGTCAATAAGAGGTATATGATCATCCCAATTACTTTTAACATCAAGGACATATCCTCAACTATTTGAACAATGCGCTCTGCCTGGCCATATTTCTGAGGATGAAAAACTTGTGCCTAATCATTTCTGAAAGAACTTCTAAAGTTCATTCTTTTTAAACTGAGCACCACAGTCCGAAATGACGGACAACGTATTCCCATGCAATCAGATGATTTCCCGAATGTACAACTTGGTATAATCTTCTACTGAATCTGTAGTTTTTTTTACTGGCAAGAAGTGTGCTGACTTGGTAAGTCGATTTACAATCATCCAATCAAATCATGCTTTCAAGGTGAGCAAGATAATCCTATAAACTCTATATTTACCATCTCCACTTAAAATATATGTATTATGTGTTAAAACACTAGCCTTTTTGTTTCTCGACTTTCACTTGCTGATAATTTAGATAATTGGCTCCAAAGTCTTCTATGACGTTCTTTTTCACGTCGTTAAACCAATAAATCTCCTTGGTCATGATTCATACTTGGGGAACCTGGATGGAAAGAATATCAGGAATTATAGGCTTCTAACATGATCTTCCCTTTAAGTCCATCTATGTCTAGAACACACAATATGTTGTGGTATCTCGAAGTACAATTATCTTCCTCTTATTCAAAAGTCATTGTCTTATACTTGCGGATCCTTCTCTTTTGTTGGGATCCGAATAACTTTACTTATTTTCTGCAATTATTTGCACTCTACGTCAATAATGACTCAATTTCCAACTTATTTCTGAGAAATCTTTCTTACTAGGAAAAACTAAATTATTCATTTAACGGAAAGCTAATGTATTCACAACTATCATATACAATCTTAATAATATAATTTTGCGCACATTGTCAATCCTGGAGAAAACCCCTTTTGATAACTCTTAAAGGCTATTCTTCTGTAGCTTGCTCTCTCACTACCTAGCTGATTGTTTTTCCCACTATCACTGTACTTCAGATTTAACTTAAACTCTTTGGGTTCTAACACACGTTTGGTGTTTTAAACTATTAACCACTCACTATTGTTGACCTACCTAAGTAAATCAAAATTGTACATCTACTAGCTCTACTGAAATTGTTAATCCATTGTATGAACTCGAAACTTACTTATTATTCTTTTACTAAACACCTTCTAGAATCACGTTTTCTTGTTCTACTTTGGATAACTAGATTGAGGAATAAGGTTATTCTTTCTAAACGATGTGCATAGATCACATTTAGGGGAATTTCATCTGTCTTAAATAAAATTGGAATATCTAACCCCAACCATTTAGTATAATACAAAATCATATCATACTATAAACATCCGCGGTAATCACTTAGTCACATAACCTAAGGGGGAATGCCATATCTCTTATCTTACATCAATAGTTTCTTCTAATAGTAGCTTGCTAACGCGGTATTTCTAGTTCTGATTTGAATAAATCTAAACAACTTAAAATCATTCCCTGAAATCCAATATTGGCTGCTCTTGGTTCTTATTGCATACACCATATCTTTTAGTCATTTGCATGAGTTGTACAAAATCATATCTTTGGTAATAACAAACGTTTCTAACTCCTAGGTAGTTTACCCTTAGGCTCTTTTCTATCCAAAACTATAGTGACAAATGTTAGGGTTTGACATCTGAACTATCATCATACAACTTGTGGCTCCATTTTCAAGAATTAAATAAAGTTGTTCTAGGAGGTAAAACATATACAAATACACTACAATGCACAAATTTATCCTTCAAAGTATACCATCATCTGATAATTCACTTCATGTGCCATCCGGTGAGTCTTGGTCTTAATCCGGACCTAAAATATGCAAAGATTTCGCTATGATCACTGTTACTTATATTTTCTTTTAGTACCCATAGGAATCACTGTGTACTCACAAGTCACCAAAAATTTTGATGCACTAAAAATTGGATATCTGGTAACTGAATAACTGATAACTGCCATCCTGAATAACCATAAACTTACTAACTGAAAGATTGTATAACAGGTAACTGAGGTAAACTGATAACCATAAGACACCACAACTACTTTTGTACTTTCTGATAAGGTTATGCTTTAATTTGTACTACTATCCATTGCATCCTACTTTTCACGTCCTCTCAAGTCTCATATTTACCAACCTGTACTTCATAAATATACCCCAACGGGAAATTATCCTCTCTAGGACCTTAAGTTTCTCCCGCACGTCGCTTGGGCATCTAATACATTTGGAATTCGATCGGAAGAGAAGTTAACTATTGCTCTAAACTACATGGCACGATCTAGAGTAGAAAGAAATGAGACAATCATGGATGTCTTGGTAGTTAATCGTTTATATGAGTGGCCGACACACACATATAAAGGAAACTCCAGTAGACACGGCTTCATAGACTCCCTGGGACTCTTGAACCTAGTGCTCTGATACCAAGCTTTGTCACGCCCCGAACCTGGGCCTGGACATAACACGGCATTCGGTGCCTGACTACACGTGACCGAGCAAACCAACTGGCTGGCTGAATCAACATGTAGTATCATAATATACTGAATGCAAAAAATAAACTAACACATGCTGATATACTGAAAGTTTGGATGATATAAATCAAAGTGCAGAAATACTAATACAATTTTGAAACATATTTGTAGCCAACATAGCTTAACATGAAAAGCATGTGACCCTGTCTAACTGTTACTCTAGTCTATGAAGCCTCTAATGACGTACTGAAAACACTGACTGCCTGAAAATGCTGAAGACTATAATAATGACAATGCCCCAAAAGAATTGGGGATCGCCAAATAGCTGGTACGATAATCCTAGCACTCGAAATCATCAACCTGTAAATCATTACCTGCATTGTGAGACGCAGGCCCCAGGTAAAAGGGACGTCAGTACATTTGAATTGTACTGGTATGTAAAGCAATTGAAAGAAAGAATTATAAATGCTGAAACTGAAACTAAGATGATAACTGAAATGATAACTATTGAAACTGAAACTGAAGAGAGAACTAGTAACTGAACTGATAACCGAAAAGATAACTGATAACTTATAACTGAATTGATAACTGATAACTGAAAAGATAACTGATAACCAACTGAATAAAGAAAGTAAGGTTATGAATACTCCCTCTTCTAAATGATGAACAACCTATTTATCTGAATAAGCTACAGCCTCAGGCCCAATATATATATGCACATGCTACGGCCTCAGGCCCAAAAATGCATAAAGCATAAAGTACGACCTCAGGCCCAAACATGCATAAATCACAAACTACGACCTCAGGCCCAAATACAAGTGTTCAACATTCAGGAATTTAAAATCAGAAACTGAGAATCATACTGCAATACATGATAGTGAAATACCGAAACACATTGAGTTACATGATATTGGAATACTGGATCATACTGAGTTACGTAATACTGGAATACTGAATGGGACTAGGCTGAGACATGTGTTCTTGAACTGATTATGAATACTGAAAATTCAATTGTATATGGCATACTGACTTAACTATACTAAGACTCGGGGCATCAAACCCAAGTCTATATTGAATACGCACTGAGCTCATAACGTTCAGAATGAAAGTCATAGGCGAGTGGTGAAGATAGAGAATAGAAGCTCTACAACTATTCAAGGAACTAGGCTTAACTATATTTCTGAGGCAATTGATACGACACAAAAGAAACGCCGTGTAGGGAGAATTATTAACATTCCCAAACATAGAAAGTTAGCCTCACATACCTTAACTCCCTGCTCTTGTGTAACGACTCAGCCGATCGTTTTTGTAATTTACGCCCCGATCCCCCATTAACCACTTCCCCTAAGTTTATTTTTGCTATTTTTGTTTGCCGGGACGTTCGGTATTAGGATTCGGAGTGTTTTGGGACACTTAGTCCCTAAATGAGAGCTTAAGAGTTGAAAAATGGTCCGAAATTGGAACAGTTTGAAGACGACCTCCGAACGGAAATCTGATGGTTTCGTTAGCTCCGTTAGGTGATTTTGGGGTTGGGAGCGTGTTCGGAATGTATTTTGGAGGCTCGTAGCTCATTTAGGCTTGAAATGCCGAAGTTTGAATTTTTGAAGCTTTCGGTACGATAGTGAGTTTTTGATCCGAGGGTCGGATTGGAATTTCGAAAGATTCAGTAGCTCTTTCATGTAATTTGGGATATGTGTGCAAAATTTTAGGTCATTCGGGCGAGGTATGGTTAGGTTTTTGATCAAAAGTGTGTTTTGTTGGAATTTGAAGTTCTTAGGCTTGAATCTTTGATTTAACCGGACTTCCGGTGTTGTTTTTAGGTGTTTTAAGGATTGGTACAAGTTCGAATAAGGTATTAGGTGGTATTGGTGCTTTTGGTTGAGGTCCCGGGGACCTCGGGATGACTTCGGGTGATTAACAGGGCAAATTTCTAAGTTTGCTGCAGCTGGTATTTTTTACCCTTATGGTATTTTTGCTTTTGCGATTTGGGAACCGTAGAAGCAGAGCCGCAGAAGAGGCTTCCTCATCGCATAAGCGGGTTTGGCTTTCCTCTCAGAGACCGCAGAAGCGGTCATCTTTCTGAAGGAGCAGAGCCTCATACGCGGCTATTTGATCGTAGAAGCGGTCGTGTCCTTTCTTCAGAAGCCGCAGAAACGGCTTAGTTATCGCATAAGCGGAGCCGCAGAAGCGGCCCAGCTATCGTAGATGCGATCCCAGCTTTTTAAAATGAAACCGCAGAAGCAGCCAGTGGTTCGCTTAAGCGGGACCACAGGAGAGATCGCTTGTCCGCAGAAGCAGAAATGACTGGTCAGAAATATCAATTTCGAGGGTTTAATTTCATTAGTTTGAAAATCGATTGAGAGCTCGGGAGAAGGCGATTTTGAGTGGATTTTGAAGAGAAAATTATTGGGTAACGTTTCCTTGATCCCTTTTCATTATATTTCATCATTATATAGCTAAATACATCATTGGAATTCGAATTTAGGATCAAAAGTTGGTTAATTTGGGGTAAAACTTCATAGACAAAACTATTGGGTTTTGTGGGGGCATTTGACCTTCGATTTGGGAGATTTTTATATGGTTAGACTCGTGAGAGTACGAGGATTCTGTAAATGTGAAAATTATTCGATTTCGAGACATTGGCCGGAGGGGCATTTTGGTCATTTTACTTATTTTCACGCCCTAGCTTAAACTTTAATAGTGGAATCAGTTGTTTGCAATATTTTTTATGATATGTAATTGAATTGAATATATTTGGGCCATTTGGAGTCGGATACTCGTGGCAAAGGCGCGGTTTCTAGTGATATTGAGCCGGTTCGAGGTAAGTTGCTTGTCTAACCTTGTGTGGGGGACTTTTCCCCTTAGGACATGTTTTGAATATTTGAGTGCCTCGTACGTGAGATGACGAGTGCGTACTTGAGCAAATTGTTGTAAACCCGTTTCCACTTGGAGTATTTACATGGAGATTTTTCTGTTTACTTGTTCCCTTTAAACTGTAGGTTTTGACCTGTGCTAGCTTAGAGAAGCATGTCTAACTGACTTACTTGCTTAATTGTTTAACTGTACTATTTGCACTCTGTGAAGCATGTTAGGTTAGAAATTTCAATCACTTGTACTGGTTTAGCATTTATTCTGAGATTTTGAGTTGTTGTGGTGTGCTTTAAATTGGGACTACGGGACGGCTTCCCGGGAGATCCCCCTGTACTTTACTTATTCTGGACTGAAGGTGCGGGATACCAGGAGATCCCTGGCATGTGTTTCTATATATACATTGGGATACCAAGAGATCCCCGGCTTACTTATTGAGGATACCAAGAGATCCTCGGGATACCAAGAGATCCCCGGCTCACTTATTGAGGATACCATGAGATCCTCAGGATACCAAGAGATCCCTAGTACATATGATGAGGATACCAAGAGATCCTAGGGATACCAAGAGATCCCCGGTTACTATTTTATGGTTGAGGACAGTATTTACTTGTATTGTTACCGTTACTTTCTATTACTGCTCTCCTGTACTTATCCGGTTCAGGTTTTTGTTGTAGACTTTATTTAGATTGTTTCAGTTAACTTATTATTTATTATGTCTATCTCAGTAGGGCCCTGACCTTCCTCGTCACTACCCAACCGAGGTTAGGCTTGGCACTTACTGAGTACCGCTGTGGTGTACTCATGCCCTTCCTGCGCATGTTTTTCATACGCAGATCATTCAGGTACCTCTACTCAGGCGCACTATCAGTGAGGCAGGAGGACCACAGAGACTTCGAGGTAGTTCTGATGCGTCCGCAGATTGACGAGTCTCCTTCTTACTCTATCTTTAGTATCTAGTTTTCTCTCTTTCAGTTGTTAGAATATTCTGGAGTATTGGAGCCATACTGTACATTTCTATAGACTGTGTTGCCCGTGAGTTTCCAGGTCTTTGGGAATAGTGTTAGACTTGTGTTTTATTGAGTTGTACATGCCGAGTGGCATCCAGTACAGTTACTTTTAGTTATTTAATTTGGTTTTCCTCTATTTTTCCGCAATTATTATACTTTCTGCAATATTCGGCTTACTTGGTCGTGGGGACTAGGTGTCATCATAACATGTTCACGATCGGTGAACTAGGGTCGTGACAAGTTGGTATCAAAGCTCTAGGTTCATAGGAGTTACGGAACACAGGCCGGTTTATTAGAGTCTCTCTGATCGGTACGGAGACGTCTGTATTTATCGACGAGAGGCTATGTAACTGTTTAGGAAAGATCTTCATTTCTTTTGAATTCCTTGTCGTGTGATATTTTGACATCAATTCTAAACTTCTGTCTTCTATTCTCTCACATATGGTGAGGACACGTGCTACATGATAGGACCAGCCACCCGCACCCCCTGCTGCCGCCGTTAGAGGCCAGGGCCGGGGTAGAGGTCGAGGACACGCACGTGGTGCAGCCACATCACCTGCACGAGCTGTCGCTGAGGTACCACCTGCAGATTCTGCTAGAGCCCAAGCACCTAGCACACCTACCACAACTACTACTACTCCAGGGCTCCAGGAGACTCTGGCTCAGTTCATGAGCATGTACACTACCTTGGCTCAGGAGGGGTTGCTTCCCCTCGTTGTAGCCACATCCCAGGCCGAGGGAGGGGCCCAGACTCCCGCAGCCCGCACTCCTGAGTAGAGAGTGCAAATGGAGCAGGTCCCAGAGGTTATTCCTGTACCGCCTGCAGCACAGTTCAGCACGAGGATGGGTCAGTTGCTTGAGAGGACGAGCAGCGTAGAATTGAGAGGTTCAAGAAATATGATCCTCCAGTGTTCAGCGGACTAGCATCAGATGACGCCCTGGGATTTTTGGAGGAGTGTCATCGCATCCTTCGAACTATGGGCATAGTGCAGTCTAATGAGGTTTTTTTCACCTCCTTTCAGCTTTGGGGAGCCACCTATGATTGGTGGAATACTTATGAGATAGATAGTCCAGTCGAGGCTGCTTCACTGACTTGGACCCAGTTCTCAGACATGTTCATGACAGAGTTTGTTCCCCAGAGCCTCAGGGATTCATGGCGCGCGGAGTGTGAGCACTTACGCCAGGGTGCTAAGATAGTTTCAGAGTATGTCATCCATTATACCAGGTTGGCTAGACATGCACCGGCTTTGGTTGCCACAGTTTGGGAGAGAGTTCGGAGGTTTATCGAGGGTCTTATTTCGCCCATCCGGTCCTGCATGGCTCGAGAGTTGGAGATTGATATTCCTTACCAGCGGATAGTGAGCATTGCTAGGAGGATTTAGGGTATGCTCGCCAGGGATCGAGGGAAGAGGGAGGCCAAATGGTCTCGAGAGTCGGGTCACTACTTTGGTGCCCGTACCCCATCAGCAGGTCGTTATAGTAGGGGTTATTTTGGTCGCCCTGTACATTCAGCTTTGCCAGCAGCCGGCAGTTCTCCAGCTTCGCCTGCACCTCAGGAGCCTTATTATGCACCTCCAATTTCTAGCGCACCTCCTGCGCGGGGTGCTTTCAGAGGTCAGTCCAACAGGCCTAGTTCCAGTCAGTCTCAGCCAACGTGTCCTCCCAGAGCTTGATATGAGTGTGGTCACACCCGTCATATGGTGAGGGATTGCCCTAGACTTGGGAGGGGTGCACCTCCACAGATTGCTCAGCCACAGCGTGCTCCTCAGAGTTCTCAGGCTATGGTCCCAGCTCCCGCTGCTACCCCACCTGCCCAGCTAGCCAGGGGCGGAGGATAGGGAGATAGAGGTCTCCCTCGTGAGAGGGTCGGGCCGGATATTATTGTATTCCTGCTCGCACTGAGGAGGTTGCCTCTGATTCCGTCATCACAGTTATTATTCTGATTTGTCATAGAGAGGCATCGGTTCTATTCGATCCAGGCTCTACTTATTTGTATGTGTCTTCTTATTTTTCTTCACATTTGGGTGTGCCTCGGGATTCTTTGAGTGCCCCCATTTATGTTTCTACTCCTGTGGGATATTCTCTTGTTGTGGACCGCATTTACCGGTCGTGTTTGGTTACTATTCGTGGTTTTGAGACCAAGGCAGATCTATTATTACTCGGTATGGTCGATTTTGATATTATTCTGGGCATGGACTGGTTGTCGCCCCATCATGATATTCTTGATTGTCGCGCCAACACTGTGATGTTGGCTATGCCAGGTGTTCCACATATTGAGTGGAGTGGTACTTTAGATCATACTCCCAGTAGAGTTATCTCTTTCCTTAAAGCTCAATGTATGGTTAAGAAGGGGTGCACCGCTTATTTAGCTTATGTGAGAGATGTCAGTGTTGATACCCCTTTTGTTGATTTAGTCCCAGTAGTACGGGATTTCCCCGATGTGTTTCCAGCTGATCTTCCGGGCATGCCGCCCGATAGAGATATCGATTTTGGAATTGATCTGTTGCCGGACACTCAGCCCATTTCCATTCCCCTTTATCGCATGGCTCCTCCTGAGTTGAAGGAGTTGAAGGATCAGTTGCAGGAATTGCTTGGCAAGGGTTTTATTCGGCCTAGTGTTTCGCCGTGGGGTGCTCCTGTCTTGTTTGTGAAGAAGAAAGATGGTTCTATGCGAATATGCATGATTATCGCCAGTTGAACAAAGTTACAGTAAAGAACAGTTATCCTCTGCCTCATTTTGATGATCTGTTTGACCAACTTTAAGGCGCACATGTATTTTCCAAGATTGATTTGCGCTCAGGTTACCATCATTTGAAGATTCGGGAGCCAGATATCCCGAAGACTGCCTTCAGGACTTGGTATGGTCATTATAAGTTCCTTGTTATGTCTTTTGGGCTGACTAATGCCCCGACAACTTTTATGCATTTGATGTACAGTGTATTCAGGCCATATCTTGACTCATTCGTTATCATTTTTATTGATGATATTCTGGTACATTCCCAGATTCGGGAAGATCATGAGCAGCACCTGAGGACAATGCTTCAGACTCTGAGAGTGAAGGAATTATATGCAAAGTTCTCAAAATGTGAGTTCTGGCTGAGTTCTGTGGCATTCCTAGGCCACGTGGTATCGAGTGAGGGCATTCGAGTGGATTCAAGGAAGCTGGAGGCCGTGCAGAGTTGGCCCAGTCCCTCTTCAGTTACAGAGATTTGCATTTTCCTTGGCTTGGCGGGTTATTACCGTCGCTTTGTGGAGGGGCTTTCATCGATAGCGGCCCCTATGACTAGATTGACCCAAAAGGGTGCCCCATTTCTGTGGACATAGAAGTGTGAGGCGAGCTTCCAAAAGCTCAAGACAGCTTTGACTTCAGCCCCAATCTTGATGCTGCCTACCGGTTCGGGGTCTTATATAGTTTATTGTGATGCCTCACTGGTTGGACTTGGAGCGGTGTTGATGCAGGATGGTAGGGTGATTGCCTACGGGTCCAGACAGTTGAAGGCGCATGAAAAGAACTACCTTTTCCACGATCTTGAGTTAGTTGATATTGTTCATGCCTTGAAGATCTTGCGTCATTATTTGTACGGGGTGCCTTGTGAGATCTATACTGACCATC
>MU713932.1:9420-30421 GCA_026770625.1 Nicotiana glauca | reverse complement strand
GAGGTGACGAGCGCGTACTTGAGCAAATTGTTGTAAACCCGTTTCTACTTGGAGTATTTACATGGAGATTTTTCTTTTTACTTGTTTCCTTTAAACTGTAGGTTTTGACCTGTGCTAGCTTAGAGAAGCATGTTTAATTGACTTACTTGCTTAATTGTTTAACTGTACTATTTGCACTCTGTGAAGCATGTTAGGTTAGAAATTTCAATCACTTGTACTGGTTTAGCATTTATTCTGAGATTTTGAGTTGTTGTTGTGGTGTGCTTTAAATTGGGACTACGGGACGGCTTCCCGGGAGATCCCCATGTACTTGACTTATTCTGGACTGAAGGTGCGGGATACCAAGAGATCCCTGGAATATGTTTCTATATATACATTGGGATACCAAGAGATCACCGGCTAACTTATTGAGGATACCAAGAGATCCTCGGGATACCAAGAGATCCCCGACTCACTTATTGAGGATACCATGAGATCCTCGGGATACCAAGAGATCCCTAGTACATATGATGAGGATACCAAGAGATCCTCGGGTTACTAAGAGATCCCCGATTGCTATTTCCTGGTTGAGGATAGTATTTACTTGCATTGTTACCGTTACTTTCTATTACTGTTTTCCTGTACTTATCTGGTTCAGGTTTTTGTTGTAGACTTTATTTAGATTGTTTCAGTTACCTTATTATTTATTATGTTTATCTCAGTAGGGCCCTGACCTTCCTCGTCACTACCCAACCGAGGTTAGGCTTGGCACTTACTGAGTACCGTTGTGGTGTACTCATGCCCTTCCTGCGCATGTTTTTCATATGCCGATCATTCAGGTACCTCTACTGAGGCGCACTATCAGTGAGGCAGGAGGACCACGGAGACTTTGAGGTAGTTCTGCTGCGTCCATAGACCGACGAGTCTCCTTCTTACTCTATCTTTAGTATCTAGTTTTCTCTCTTTCGGTTGTTAGAATATTCTGGATTATTGGAGCCATAATGTACATATCTATAGCCTGTGTTGCCCGTGAGTTTTCGGGTCTTTGGGAATAGTGTTAGACTTGTGTTTTATTGAGTTGTACATGCCGAGTGGCATCCAATACAGTTACTTTTAGTTATTTAATTTGGTTTTCCTTTATTTTTCCGCAATTGTTATACTTTCCACAATATTCGGCTTACCTGGTCGTGGGGACTAGGTGCCATCACGACATGTTTACGATCGGTGAACTAGGGTCGTGACATCTTGAGCGTAATACAACGTTTGTTAACCCTTTAAACTTTAATCTATAGCAATATAAGTCAAAGGGATTCCATATTAGCTATAATGCTCATGTTTTGGTCACTTAAGTATTTTATCAAACATTTGGTGAAAATAAAGCTTCATAGTCCTTATTAATGGTTTCTATATACCCAACAACCCATTCTCTTGTTCCTAGATAAATTCTAAAGTCTCAAATTAATTATAATCAACATTGTTCTTCATCACCCATAAGGTGAACAACACCCTTAACCAATAATCAACAATCAACACCCAAACCCTATAATCGTTCATGCCTTTTCTATCAAACCCATCAACTCATATCTCATGAACTAGGGTTTATAATCATTTAAACAAATTCTGGAGTCAATTAGAGGGTGAAGACATTACCTTTTTGAAGTTCAATCCTCTTGAATTCGAGTTCTAGGGTTTCTTCTCTCAACAACGATGTCCCAATCGAATATCTAATGATATGGAGGGTTTACCCATGTTAATAAGATGTTGGAAAATTGAATTTAACTCAGAATCACCATTAGAACTTACCTTGGATGGTGGAAGGACCCTTAAGGAGTTAGGTTTTTGAGAATTCTCCTTTATAGAGCAAATTTTTATGTTTTGGGGCTGTGAGGGACGAAATATTACTTTAAACGACCCCCCACTAGCGCGCTCGCACACATGGAGGTGTGATCGCGCTACTGACCGCGCTAAATGGCAGTAACACTGCCTCAAAATTAGCGCGGTCGCGCTAATGAGCGCGCTACCGGGTACTGTTCCGTAAAATGCACATAACATTTTACACAGAGATCCGTTCGGGATCCATAATATATAGTTGGAAAGCTATTTCAAAGGCCTACAACTTTCATGCTTTGATATTTCCCCAATTAATTAAAATTTTCACTAAAACTTGATAGAAGACAGACCTTCTGCAAAGTAAGTCGATTTTGTCAAATCTTATGCACCTCTCCTTCCATCTTGATTTTGAAACAACTATTTTACCCATAATCAAACCGATGGGACTTCACATGTTCAAAATATAACCTTACCATTCATTTAACACATTCACACCTAAGCTAAATTTATGGGGTGTTACAAATTGTCACCCTCTTTGTTGATATTTGCTTTATACTTTTTAGTTTCTTAGAGATGCTACAGCTTTTGTTTGTACATGAGTTTCTTTTTGTGTGCTCTACGCATATATGTGTGTGAGAGAGTTTTTGTATGTGTGTGTGTTTGTTTAAGGATATGTATTTCACATACTGTAACCTGAAATATTTTCTCGCAGAAGTCATGTTGTACTTTTTTAATATGCAACCAAACCTGTAAGTCTGCGTAACAAAAATAAGTGATTTGTACTTTAGCAGTATATAAAATTGTCCAAGACCTTTCTTTTTATTCCTATGAAAAAAATTACATTTCAATTATGTCATATAATAAAGAAAGTCTGAATTCAGACCAACAATTATTGAAGCTTGAAGTATTTTTCAGTGTGTTTCTTAAAATATGGATGAGGTGCTGGAGAAGACAAGCAAGTTGTTCTGTTATGCCCAACTTGTTTACACCTACTGCATTGGTAGACTTAAATGCTACTGATGATTCAGTCGCATGTATATGCCTCTTCTTTTGTCCTCTTCCTTGTAAAATCTCTACATCGGGAGGTTTTGTTATCTCAAATTGTACATTTTGTGGTATTTTCCATGATTTTTGATCTTCCACGGTATTCACATGTCCTTCATATGTTTTCAACCATGTTTCCATTGAATACCAATTTGAGCAGTAATCAGATTTCTTCAAATATCTCTTATTAATAACAGCAATTGCATGTGGACAGGACAATTCATCAAGTTGGAATTCCAGACAGTCACAAGTTCTCTTCTTTAAGTCCACAATAAATTCGATTCCTTCACTATTTATTCTAAACAACATTGAGTCAAGGTTGAACACCTAACAAGGAATAAAAAATTAAGACAAGCTATATTAGTGTATTTTTGCTTCAAAAACAAAAAGTATGAAATTTTTTAAGTGTAAGCAGTAAATCGGTGCAACAGATATAAAAAGCTGAAGTTAATAAATATACTCACAAACATTTTGCAAGCCAGGTCCATCTACTTAATCATCTCTTCTTCTGCCCATATTGATACTCTGTGAAAAGTTTCATTTGCCTTTTTTCTCCGTTCGTAAAACCACTCTCCCAACTTTTCTTGGATGAAATCTAACATTCTTAAAATAGGCATTTCTCTCCCTATTAGTAAAACGGAATTTATTGATTCTACCATGTTTGTTGTTAGCATATCATAACGTCGCCGTAGGAACCACGATCGAGCCCATCTCTCGGGAGGCTCTTCCATTATGTAATTATACGTTTTCTTGTCAATACTTTTGAGTTGGGACATTAACTGATTAAAATCTTCACGTTTGTATAACCTTGCAGCACTTTGAAAAAGATTTATTACCGTGAATTTTTCATGTCTTTGCTTTTAATTTTTCTCAAAGTGATAAAGGCAGATACTATGGTGAGCTTCAGGAAAAAATTTTCTAATCACATTTGCGATCGATTGGTTTCTATCTGACAAGAAAACAAGTTCACGACGGACTTGAATTTCTTTTCTCATTTCCCCGAAGAACCAAATGTATGCCTCATTGTTTTCTGATTCTGCTACACCAAAACATAGAGGAAAGATTTGATTGCTTGCATATTTTGATACAGCAACAAATAGAACACCATGATATTTGGACTTTAAAAACATTATATCTACTGCAATAACGGGTCTACAGTAGGACCAACCAACTACTGATGCCGCAGGAGCAAAAAACATGTAAGCAAATCTATACAGTGAAACACAAAAAGAATCAATCAAAAGGTGTGAATTTGTTCAAATAGGAACATTTGAAACTTCAGGCTGATTGTTAGTATTATTTTGCTTACCTATTTTGCGCATCTTTTTTATGCTTGTGTACGTTTCTGAGTTTTTGGCCACCATCATGTGTAGGTATGAAGGAAGAATCTGGTAGTTCTCTTCAGGTGTTCCCCTTATGCAAGAAACAACTTTTTGAATAGCACGCCATGCCTTGTGATAACCAATGTCAATTCCAAATTTCTTTTTCATTTCATTTTCTACAAAGGCTGGTGTAACCTCTATATTTTTGTCTCGAACATGTTCTATAATTTGTTCACTTATAAAATTTGATGTAGCATGCTTCTGATATGATTTTCTTGCATCAACCGAGCATTCATGGATGTTATGATATTTTATCACCCTGAACAATGTGGAATGTTTTATTCTGGTAGCACGTACATTCCAACCACATTTGTCCACAATGCATTTCAGCTCGTATCTCTTGGAACATGATCTAACAGTAGTGAATTCAACTTTCTGATTTACCTCCAAGCTGCAGAAAAATTTAGCCATGTTTTGTTTATTCTCAAAGATTGATCCAACTCTTACTTCCTCGGGAAACGCATCGTGCCTAAGTATTTTCCATGGTGGAGATTCTTTCACCTTTCTTCTTACTCTTTTTCTTGATTTCTGAGAAGTACAAGAACTTTCAGCAATTTCTTAAATTCTATATGATGTTATCGGTATAAGCTTCATGTTTACTTCATCTTCGTTATTGCTTATCATTGCAGAAGGTAACAAAGAGCTTTGTTGGATTGTGTGTTGGTTGTCAATTTGTATTATTAGCTGTCCTTCTTCTTCTTTCTCATTGAAAAACTGGTATGAATTTATTGGAGGAGGGGGTAATTGTGGCAGCACTATATATTCAGAAGCAGCTGTAATGTTAGAAGGTTGTTGCCCCGTTGTCTACTTCCATTATTGGCTACCGTACTTCATGTTGATAGTCAGCCTCAGGTTCTGAATCTATCGCATATGCAAGAGATTGGTTGAAAGATGTATTTTTTCAATGACAAAATGGCAATTCTTGTAGGGCAAATCAGTTGTAAGCAAATGTATACACGTACTGAGTTCTTCATCTGAAGTTACAAGCATTCCTTTGCTTGTATTTAGTTTGATATAAAACCATACTTTTAATGCATATCTGGTTGAATCCATATTTGCAACTTCACTAATTTTCTTCAGGAAAGTATTGAATGATATGTCCTTATTAAGTAGAACAAGTTTTGTGTCATGATCCAAGTATTTGAAATCAGGAGTCCAACTCCCATTGAAAGTTATAACAACGCAAATCGAACTAATCATGTATACTGTAGTTTTGGTTAAAAGTCATAACAAAAGTGTCAAATGTAGGACAAAAACTTCAGCTCATCACTAAATACACCAAATAAACAAAAGCTTTACGACAAATACTATCAAGTCCAGGACAAAAACTTCAGCTTATCAATTGCTGAAGTTTTTATAAATGAACAAAATAACTTCAGTACATTGAGCGGAAGTTATTTGAAAAAGCTTTAAACTATCGAGTGCAGGAGAAAAACTTCAGCTTATCAAGTGCTGAAGTTTTTAGAAATGAACTAAATAATTTCAGCACATTGGGCTGAAGTTATTTGAAAAATATTTTGGACAAAACCTATCGAGTGCAGGGAAAAAACTTCAGCTTATCAAGAGCTGAAGTTTTTAGAAATGAACTAAATAACTTCAGCACATTGAACTGAAGTTATTTGAAAATGAATTCAACAAACTTGAGCACGTTTCAGCATTAACTGCATAGTACACGGGAGTGAACATAATAAAAATAATTAAAGTAGTAATTATATTCCGTTGGGGTTATGTGTTAGTCTAATAATTACATTCCTATCACATTCATGCACGCTTTTTTTTAGACAACGTTTAAAATTCCTCTTTGCCTTTTCATATACCATGCACAATTTTTTTTCCCCTATAAAATTACACTATACTTTGAGAGTTTATTCACTCAAACAAATATATTCTAGCATACATAAAATACAAAAAGAAGAAAAACGGATGCTGTCATAAAGCAAATAGTAAAAGAGCTTAAGCAAGACATTATGGAGGCATTTGAATTAAAACTGAATGAGTTGATAGACAAATATGACAGGGAGCTCGAAGAAATCAACCACAAGCTCGATACACTTCTGATGTATGCAAGATTTGATAATCTTGCTGATGAAGATGCTCGTCCATCTGGTAGTGAGAACGATGACGACGATGACAACAACGACGATGATGATAATATGGACGATTAGTTTTTTTTGTTTGTTTGTTATGTTTGCTATTTTGTTATTTATGTTAATTTATGATTTTAATATTTAATGAAATGTTTAGTTTTTGTCGCTAGTTGTTTTTGCGTTTTTTCTAATGTTATGTTTATGTTAATTAGTTTTTTCTTGCTTAAGTCTTAAATATTAACTAAAAACCTTAAGCTCTTCCTGCTGAAGTTTTTAAACAATAACTAAAAAAATTCAACACCTAGGCCAAAGTTTTTGGTGTAATACGAATTTTTAATTTAGCCAGTGTAGGAGAAAAACTTCAGTTACTCCTGCTGAAGTTTTTAAATAATAACTAAAAAACTTCAGCACTTAGGTCAAAGTTTTTTGATTCAATATGAAATTTTAATTTAGCCAGTATAGGAGAAAAACTTCTGCTCCTCCTGCTGAAGTTTTTAAACAATAACTAAAAAAATTCAGCACCTAGGCCGAAGTTTTTTGACGCAATATGAAATTTTAATTTAGCCAGTGTAGGAGGAAAACTTGAGCTCCGCCTGCTGAAGTTTTTAAGTAATAACTAAAAAACTTAAGCAACTATGCCGAAGTTTTTTGATGGAGAATGAAATTTTAAGTTATGTTTTATTATTTTTTACTCAGTGTACGAGAAAAACTTCAGCTTTCAATTATTAACAAAAAAACTTCAGCAACTATGCCGAAGTTTTACAACAATCATATAATGTTTTAATATAATTTCGTCTTCGTTGTGTTATTTGCCAGCTCGTTAACTAAATAACTTCAGCTTAGAATGTTAGAATTCATCGTCAAACAGATTTAAAATTGCAAATTCAGTATATCAGTGAAGTTGCTCAAACAAATCAGAAAACATATAATTCAAAAAATACTTACAATGTATTTGAATTTGAATATGGAATTTGATTGCGAGACGCGATCTCCGGAGAAACGGCCTGATGGAGGAGATACAGAGGAGATCTGGAATTTGAATCTGGGAATACGGAGGAGAGACAAACTTTTATATGTTTTGGAAGGGGTATAATGATCATATTATTACGGAATTTTTGTTAGTTGGTTACGAAATCCATAGTTTTTAAAAACAGGGTATAAGTTAAAAGGTGGCATAAAAATAGAGTACAGCCGCAAATCTCCCTTGTCCCGCTTACTAAACGACTTTGCTGTTTCGGACTAGAGATTTTAGATATTTGAGTCCATAATCAAAGAAATTTAACTATACATATCTATCTTGAAACTCAACATAAGATGGACCCAATAGAAGGTTTAGATAGAAGTCTAATCACATATATTTAATGAGAATAATAATCAGTGATTTTGAATAAGTGGATCAAATATGGAGATTGTGTTAGTCTTTTTTATCAATAGTCTTTATTAATTAAACCGTTTTGATGCTTATATGTTAATGTTTCACCTAAAACATAAAGGGGTATCATTTTGGAATTCCTTGAGATATTTTTACGAGTCTTACCAATTCTTTTCCTTTAGTCTGACTATATAACTATTTTTTCCTGCATAACAAATATTTTTGTGTAATTATTTATGCTAAAATAACCAAAAATGTACTTAGTTCAAGCATCTATATTATGAATGAATTTCTACACCAAAAATTATTCTACGTTAATCACGTTAATATACCCGAAATCTATGTCTTTTATCATGAAAAAGATTTTGTTATACCCGATATTTCGTGAACCACGTAAATATACTATGCTTAAGTGAAACTATACTTTTCGGCTAACGAATGAAATTAGTTTCAATTGATTGACCAGTTTTATATTGCCCATCTACAAATACATAGTCTTGTCCCTCAAATATAAAAGAGAAATTCTCGTAAACTACTATAGTAACTATAGTTTGCCTAATTATCATTCGTAGTTACTATTCAATTATAACTAACTTGTATTAATTATATTAAAATGTACAACATATACAATATGTGTCAACTGTAATCGTTTGCGCAACGAATATAACGTTTATCAACTGTATTCGTTCGCATTATTACAAAGGATATAACTTGTATCCACTGTATACAAGGGTGTATACAAAGGATATAACTTGTACCAACAATATACAAGGGTATACACAAAGGATACAACATGTATTTGTTCGTGCAAATAATACGGCTAAGGTGAAATACAAACATACAGAAAAATAAAATGCTCTTGTTGAGAGTCGAACTCAATATATCCACTAATTAAGCGAGCACTCTAACCAATTGAGCCGAGCTTATTGCTCTCTTGTTTCAGTTCAAAACAATTAATCTATTATTTTATGAATTTGCTATAAAATTCAAATATAATTACGAATGATAAATTTACTGAAACTATAGTTACGAATGATAAATACAATATAAATGTTTGATGTGTCGCTTAATTTTCCCAATATAAAATGGACTTCTAACATGAGCGACCTATATCAAACGCTAAGAACCCCATCTGCTACTTGGGCCTACCTAAATTATGGACCACTAATCACTTTCATGTTAAGGCCCATTATATTGAAAAAGGCATTGTTTGTTTGATGAACTCTAGCTTCCCAAATTCAACAGAATATGACAAAGAAGTTGTTAAGCGTACATTAACTAACGCGAAATTTTCATAAATACAATAGTTTTTTTCGGTAACTAAATATTTTTTTTATTACCAAAAGGAACTTTACATATCAGTAGCTAACCTTTCTGATCATTCTATGAAGTTACTAGATTCTAAAAGTATTGACTATTTTTTTAGTTTTTGCTACTACAAATATAAGCAATTTCTCTCGCTATTGATTCATTACTTCTATACATTTTCTCAAAAAAATTCATATTTCTCTCTATCCATATGCTATGAACATATTCTGTATATATAATCTTGAATATTTGTGCAGTTCGAGTCTTTCCTTTAGCTCTTCTTGTTATCTCCTATTGATGCTGCCAGTCAACAGGAGATAATAAGAAGAGTAAATTTCATTATATAAGAGTAAATTTCATTATATCCAACTATAATTGAAATCACTTTTGTACAACATTTGTTTTCATTTCATAAAATCAAATATCAACTAGTATCCAAAATATGGTAAAATCCCTACAATTAAGGAGACTGACTAATTATCAAGTCAATTCAAACCTGAAAAATCTCCACTTAGTTAGATATTAATTAACCAATTATTAAGAGATGTTATATGTCATTTTCCAAATCACTTCGTATATCTTCTATTTACAGCTTTCTATTGTTGTTTGTTGATGATAGTCTATAATTGCGTATTTTAGTCGCTTATTACACTCAAGTTTACTGCACTTTAATTGAGTTTGAGCTTTAATCGCTAGTGTGTTGCACTAATTGTGTGTTTTGTATCTTGTAGGAGCGATTCCGAGTTATATAGATATTATAGAATAAAATTATGTGATTTTGAGCTTTGAAGTCTGAGTAAAAGTTCAAGGAATTAAGCCGGGATCGGGTTCGGGGGTCAAATTTGATAATTAAGAACGAACGAAGACTCGAGGAGGCATATTGCACACTGTCTAGTAAAAAAGATATAACTATTTGCTCAGAACTCTATTTGGGCTTCACAATATATGGTTGGAAAGATAACTCAAAGAGATACAACTTTCATGTTTTATATTTTTCCAAATACCAAACAGAACATCGTGAAAAGGGCGCGTCCAAGTGCGCGATTGCGCTAATCTAGTGCGGCCAAGGCAGAATGTTAGGGCACGTCCAGGTACGCGATCGCGCTAGTACAGACGGAAAAATAGATCTAAAGGGTACTTTTGGAAGTTCAATACCAATCCCCTCAACTTAAAAAGAGTTTAGCTCGCCCACAACAAGGTGTACAGCTTGGGAGAGCTGGAGAGGAGCACAAGGAGAGGAAGCAAGAGGGCATCAATCCATATCTCCTTCTATAGTGATTTTTTACCATTGTTTATAAATTATTTTGTAGTTTTCATTATTGTTATAAGTATCTAAATCTTCTAATCTAAGGTTTTGGTTGATCCCGTTGGGGATGAATTTATTGTGATGTTAATATAGTTTTGATTGGTTGTTAATCTCTATTTATTCAACTACGTTCTTGTTGTAGTTGATTGAAGGGCCCTCAATTAGTTGTGCCTATTCATTATGTATCTACTTGAGAGAGAGTGCATATTTAGGTAGTTGTTTGAACAACATCATTCCCGGAGTATAGGCGAGAGTCATAACCGAGGGTTTAGAGGTTGGATTAGAGATAACGATACCTCGGGTGCAATCTAAAGTGAACTGTAATGCGAATCTAGCTAGCGTAGCTTGAGAGAGTGCGTCTAGTAAATTATCATAATTATTTGAGAGAGAGTTATGATAGCTGGAGAGTTCATGATTGATAGAGGCAACTAAGTCAAAGCTATAAGAAATATACAACTAAGGAAATCAACAACGGGGGAAACCATAACCTTAGACATTTACTTCAATTGTTTACAACTACTTATTAGTTAATTCTTAGTTTATTATTCTTGTTTAGATATAGCAGTATAAAAACACCACCAACTATTATTCATAAATTTTGAGAAAGTTGATTATTGAAAATTTAGTGAACTAACAACGACATTTGATACGTTAATTCCCTGTGCGATTCGACTCTGGGTATAATACCCCGGATTATATTTACAACGCCCGTTTAGTCTTTTAATAGACACAGTTGAGCGTGATCAAATTTTGGCGCCGTTGCCGGGGAGTTTACGGTATTATCAATTGTAGTTGGAGGAAAATATAAAATTCTTAAGTGTAGTTAGTTTTCTCTATACCCAAGAGGGGTTGCTCTGATGGTAAGCAACCTCCACTTCCAACCAAGAGGTTGTGAGTTCGAGTCTCCCCACGAGCAAGGTGAGAAGTTCTTGGAGAGAAGGATGCCGAGGGTCTATTTGGAAAATACCTCTTTACCCTAGGGTAGAGGTAAGGTCTGCGTACACACTACCCTCCCCAAACCCCACCGAGTAGGATTATATTGGGTGGTTGTTGTTGTTGTTGTTGTTGTTAAGTGTAGTGAGTTTTCTCTATACCCAACTTATGAATATTTGTGTAATTAATTTTTCTTACCTTAATTTATTTTTATTATTTGTTTCTTGTTTATTTTCTTAGTTTTGAAAAATGGCATCATATAATAAAAATTGGTCGGATGGTAGTTGTTCATACTTTGATGACCCTTGTCCTTATTGTGGAGGACCACACTCGTGGTAAAATTGTATAAATTCTCCCGGGGGTGGATTGTGCGCACAATCTCAAACCCATGAGTGGAGTATACGTGATAAGTGTGTTTTTCAAAATGGTCATTGGGATGATTGTGTTGATTGGTCCTTCCCTTCCCCAAGCCCCCGCTATGATGATTCTATTATTTTTGATGAAAATGATAGGGCTATGGAAATGGAAGAAGTTGAGCATGGCCAAAATGGAGAGTTCAAGCTCATGTTAGAGTGCTTACTTGAAGGAGGAAACAAAGAACAAAGTTCCTTGGAGAAGCTTTTGAAAAATAGTCTCCAAAATGACTTGGCACTTGAAAGGTTTTACTCACAAATGGGAGAAATGCTTGAAGCTTTAGAGGATCAAAAAGCCTCGGAAGTTGATGAGAGCCAAGAAGTTTCCTTAGATGTGGAAACCGAAAATCCTTCCTTGGCACTTGATCAAAACCAAGAAGAGCTCTCAAATGCTCAAGATGAGAAAATGATGCTCATGTTGGAGACCATTCTTGAAAATGAGGAAGAAAGTGTGCTTTACTTTGAGGATTCAAGAATTGAACATCCGCCAACCGACTTCATAAGTGTTAGTGATGCCAAGGAAAATATAGAATTAGAGTCAACCGGTATAACTACAAATTTGGTTGAGATTGACTCTAGTCCGGAGGAAAAAGAAGATGTCAAAATCCAGGAAAAATTACAAGTTGGAGGTTTGAAGTAACATTCCAAGCATTTTTCAACATTGAAAGTGTGTGGTGATATAGAAGTTGAACTACACGGATCAATGAAGAACTGCGATGAGGAAAAGCTTATGCCATACATCTTACAATTTGAGGAAGCAAGAAGGCAAAATGACACTCCTCACGTGAAAGCCAAGAAGTGCAAAATGAAGAATTTAAGGCTTGGCTTGATCATCAACTTACCACTCCCCATCGCTCGTGGTCACAAGTTTGATTCCAAGCTAGGTACCCAATTCATATCGTCCAAGTGGCGAGAAAAGTGGTAAAATTATTTGCGTCGTGCCGCGACATTAAATCAAGCGCTGTTGGGAGGCAACCCAATTTTATTTTATTTTTATTTAGTTTTTTTATTTATTATTGTATTATTTTTGTAGTGTCGATTTTTTATTTTTAGGAACATGGAACACAAAGCCATTGGAAGGATGCAACAACAAACCATTGGTTGGAACGAAGAGTGAGGTACCCGCATGAAGGACCAAGATTGGGAGAAGTCTGAGTACCCCATGAGCTGCTAGTGCTTCGGCCTTTGGCCTTCCAGGGAGTTTTTTTTACCCTCTTATTAGTATGGTGTGCATTAAGTGTGGGGTGAGGAGATCGTCTGGGTGACTTTCCGTGATATTTTAGTTGTGTTAGTTTCTTTTGTTAGGTGGTGTAGCAATTTCCCCTTGATTTTTCTTTGTGCCGCGGTTCTTTTTCAAAGGTTTTGTTTGAACCAGGTGTAGTTAGTTTTTTATTGTTTTTGTTTTGTTAGGAATGGAGATATTGTGTTGTGTTTTGAATTGAAGTAATATCTCTTGACTTTGGTATGTCTTGAGAATAGTGAGTACTTTGGTTGTGACGCATATGCTCAGTTTTTGACTCTTGTATAAGTACCTTAAATTGTATGATTTTAAATTTGCTTAACTACTTTGACTAGAGTGTCTTGATGAATCCAATCCCGAGTGAGTTAAGTGCCATGTGTATGAGGTTTGTGTGTTATTCTGTGTATTGAATTTGATGCCTAGAACTTGACTCATGTGTTTGCAAAGCGAAATAATAGTTTTATTCAGTCTAGAAAGTGATATAGGCATTTCTTTGTTGAGCCCTATATGTATATTTTACCCCCTAATTATTATGTATCGTAGTTAACCCATTTGAGCCTCTAATCCTATTTCTTTGGCAACCACATTACAAGTCTTACCCAATTATTTCAATGGACCATCTATTTGAACTTTTTAACCTCTCATAAGCACTTGAATTGTTATACACTATGTAAAAGTTAAAGGGTGGGGTGGTTAGTTTGGCTTTTGAGTGGAACTAATGAAATTTGGAGAAAGGTGCACTGTTTTGAAAAAGTAAGAGTCACTTAAAAAAAATCCTTAACAAGTGGTGACTCTTGATGTAATTGTGCTTAAAGAAGTATGGGGTAATAATATTAATGTGAAGGTGGAGTTTGGTTTGACATAAATATGAGGTTTGAATGTCAAAGTATATGTATTAAAGTGCTTAGGGAGGTGTAGTCACTCTTATATCTAAATATATCCTACCCGTCCTGCAACCTACATTACAACCAAATAAAGTCCTACTTGATCCTAGACTGAATGACCTCGATAAGTAGAGTAGTACACTACGGACAAGCCTATGGTTCATCTTTTGTGGCACATGAATGTTATTTCTGAGAGTGAGTGAATTCTTTCTATCTTAAGTTCCTATGTGTTCTTAAATTCTATTGTGTGGAACTACTCTCTTTTGTTGTGTGAGGGCACTTGATCCATGAAGGAAAGGTAATGTCAGTGAACTCTATGTTAGAGTAAGTGGGTGAGCTGTGAATAATGCGTGGTACTTGTGAATCAAATCTTGAGATGAAGATGTTACGCTTTTGTGCTTAGTCTATTTTAAATATTCTTGGTGTGATGAGTTAGGAGAATTGCTTAAAAAGATCGTGTCTATGTAAAGTGCAGTTTGATTGCTCGAGGACGAGCAATGGTTTAAGTGTGGGATGTTGATGATAGGCTATAATTGCGTATTTTAGTCGCTTATTACACTCGAGTTTACTGCACTTTAATTGAGTTTGAGCTTTAATTGCTAGTGTGTTGCACTAATTGTGTATTTTATATCTTGTAGGAGCGATTTCGAGCTATATAGATGTTATAGAATGAAACTAAGTGATTTTGAGCTTTGAAGTCTGAGTAAAAGCTCAAGGAATTAAGCCGGGATCGGGTTCGGGGGTCAAATTTGATAATTAAGAACAAAAGAAAACTCGAGAAGGCATATTGCATATTGTCTAGTAAAAGAGACATAACTTTTTTCTCGGAACTCTATTTGGGATCCACAATATATGGTTGGAAAGATAACTCAAAGGTATACAACTTTCGTGTTTTGCATTTTTCCAAATTACAAATATAACAGGGTGAAAGGTGCGCATCCAGGTGCGCGATCGCGCTAATCTAGGGCGGCCAAGACAGAATGTTAGGGCACTAGCGTGTCCAGGTGCGCGATCGCGCTAGTACAGACAGAAAAACAGATCTAAAGGTAATTTTGGAAGTTCAAGACCAATCCTCTCAACCTAAAAAGAGTTTAGCTCGCCCACAACAAGACGTGCAGCTAGGGAGAGCCGGAGAGGAGCACAAGGAGAGGAAGCAATAGGGCATCAATCCATATCTCCTTCTATGGTGATTTTTTACCATTGTTTATGAATTATTTTATAGTTTTCTTTATTGTTATAAGTAGCTAAATCTTCTAATCTAAGGTTTTGGTTGAACCCGTTGGGGATGAATTTATTGTGATGTTAATATAGTTTTGATTGGTTGTTAATCTCTATTTGTTCAACTACGTTCTTGTTGTAGTTGATTGAAGGGCCCTCAATTAGTTGTGCCTATTTATTATGTATCTACTTGAGAGAGTGCATATTTAGGTAGTTGTTTGAACAACATCACTCCCGGAGTATAGGCGAGAGTCATAACCGAGGGTTTAGAGGCTGGATTAGAGATAACGATACTTCGGGTGCAATCTAAAATGAACTGTAATGCGAATCTAGCTAGCGTAGCTTGAGAGAGTGCGTCTTGTAAATTATCATAATTACTTGAGAGAGAGTTATGATAGCTGGAGAGTTCATGATTGATAGAGGCAACTAAGTCAAAGCTATAAGAAATATACAACTAAGGAAATCAACAACGGGGGAAACCATAACCTTAGACCTTTACTTCAATTGTTTACAACTGCTTATTAGTTAAATTCTTAGTTTATTATTCATGTTTAGATATAGCAGTATAAAAACACCGCCAACTACTATTCATAAATTTTGAGAAAGTTAATTATTGAGAATTTAGTGAACTAACAACAACAATTGATACGTTAATTCCCTGTGGGATTCGACTCTGGGCATAATACCCCGGATTATATTTGCAACGCCCGCTTAATCTTTTAATAGACACTGTTGAGCGTGATCATTTGTTCATAATCATATTCATCATCTTCATAGTTTTCACCTTTTCCAATTCCTTGCTGATGCTTTTTCCAACACTCATATCCATCACCATCTTTACAATGTTGTATCATTTAATTACAGAAAAACAAGCTATATCCATCACTATTTTCACAATGCTATATGTATATATGTGTGTGCATATATATATGATATACATATATTATATACAATATGTACAAACAGTAATTAAACATTCACCAAAATCCAATCTACCCTTAATTTATAAGATACTGTATATACATTATTGTTTGACTCAAAAGTTATCGATTACTTTATACGTCATGGACAATCAGAAGTTGTGAGAAAGGGGTAAATTGTAATCAATTATAATAAACCCCGCAGATAGATCTATAGCTTTTATATTGCGAATCTTGATAAGAAATACCGAGATTATGTGAACTATCAATGAAAATTACCAGGAAGGTGAAGAGAGAATAATTAACATAGAGAGAATGATACAGAGAGAAATAATCAGAAGTTGTATCATTAAAAAAGTAGTCCCCCCTTTTTACAATGTGAAAGTCTCCTTTATATAGCAGGAGACCTCCCTCGAAATAATCAGAAAAAGGTACAAAAGTAGACAACCTCTCCCTGATAGGGACGCTGCCGTTTTATATCTGAGCCGTAGCCTTGTCTCAGTAAGCGTATACTCAGTGGGCGTACCCGTCGGTATAGTCATACTGAGGGTCAACTCCGACCCTATTCGGCTGGGTCCGTCATATTCTCAAAAGTTCGATACGTCGAGAGGTCGTTAACGCTCTTTGAATGAGGACGCCTGAGTTCATATGTCGCTGCTCATACCCTTATGTCTGTGTTACGTCCTTGCTATAGGAGATGTGGGAGAGAGAGAGTCGTACTCTCGACGTTTTCCCGACACGAGGAAAGTCATACTCGGCCCCCTTGAGGTCGAGTCCTATTTTACCCCATACAGTTAGTCCCTCCGCTTGTTGGAGGCGTATGCTCGATATGTCTTTAATGAGCGGAAATGATGTTTTCAAGGAGTTGGCGCGTGGCCTACTCTTGGAACTGACGTCGTAGCTGGCAGGCACCATGATTACATCTGCTTCAGAGGAGGATCAGGGATGGTCTGACGTTTTAGTTTCCTGCTCTCTTTTCGATTTCCGTGTGTTTGTGGTCTATAAATGACGGAGAGAGTTTGATTTTTTTCTTTTGGTCATCTTATGAATTCTTCAGACCTTTGCTTCTGATTTCAACTTCTGTCGGGGTTTTTAACCACTTTTGTGCCGAATCCTTCAAGTCTTCTTCGGAGTTAGTCGTCTTGTTCTTCGATACATTTATTTATAGACAGACTCTGTATATGGCAAGGCGAGGTCGTCAAAATAGAGAAAATGGGGATGAATCCTCTTCTAGGGCTCCGCTATCCTCGGGTGGTGGGAAAAAGACCAAAAGGCCCCTCGTTCCCCTCACCGTAGACAACGTGCTTCCCCGAGATCTACATGCTCGAAGGGATTTTCCCAAACGGTGCCCACCTTCCGCATGGAGCCGCTTAGAGTTAGATGATTCACATTTGGACGGTCTACGGGAAGCGTGCCAAATTCTGGCCACAGTGATCATGGAGAGGGCCGGAGAGGATTTTGCTAACGTGCACAGGCCGGGGTTCTGTGCTTTTTATGAATACCCCTTCATAATTGGGTGTGGTCTCCCCATATACCCGTTGGCGGAAGAGCTTTGTAGATTCTATAACGTATGTCCGGCCCAACTTACTCCCTACACATGGAAAATATGTCGTGTATTAACGACTTATGCCAAGAGGGCCGGACTTGACGTCACGATACACCATCTGCTGCAATTGTTCAGTCCCGGATTCATGAGGGGGATGATGCTGCAGCTGAAAAATTGCGGGACGAAGGGTTTGGTCGTGGAGACGGACGACAAGCCCAACGTTAGTTCTGGTTGAAGTTTTTCTTTGTTCGAACCTCGGATTTAGTGGCGGACCTCGCTGGATTCCCTGAAGCGTGGAACCCCGAACGTAAGCGTCGTTTCATGCACTTAACATTTTCAATCATTCACGCCTACTCGACCTTTGTAACCTCTCTCGTTTTTTGTATCTACAGCCAGGGCGTCCATGCCCCGGTCCGTGCCAGACATTAGGGCGTGGGTGGGGCGGTTGATCCCACTCGGTGAAGAATGCAGGACGTGGGTGGCGTTTACCACGAAATATGGTCTTCCAGGTATTGCGTCAGTTTCTGATTTGGCGATTCTATTCTTTGGTATCACACTCTTTGATGTATTTTTCCTTGGTTAATCTGTTGGCAGCCCGGAGCGCCCCACGAAGGAGGAGAAGACGTCGTGTTGCTGCTTCCCCGTCGGCGGACTCCGATTTCGAGCATGTAGTTCAGGAGCGTACAGACGGGGACGTTCCTGAGGTTTCTCGACCTGAGGGCGAGCATGCGTATGTGGAGGCATCCATTGAGGATGTTTCTGATGCCGTTCGCTCCGAGGGCGAGGATGTAATTCGGGAGCCATCTGTCGAGGATGCTCCTGAGACTACTCATCCCATAGTCGAGTCAGTAGTTGAACCGACGAATGAGGAGAACCCTTCACCTCCATCTCCTCCTGCCGAAGAGGAGGCTTCCGAAGGCGACAAACCACCGGAGCAAAAAAGGCATCGATTGCTTCTTGGCAAAGGCATAGCCGTGGAGCGCAAAAAGGCGGTTACCCATCGTCCTGAGTCAAGGCCGGTCTTCATGGGTGATGCAATTCGCCCAGAGAGGGCGGCCCTTCTGAGGGAAGTCGTAGTCGATACTGCTTCCCCTCAAGTCGAAGGAGGCGATGTACCGGCTGTCGCCGAGTTGGCTGCTGGCGAAGGAGGAGCAGCTTCTGGACGAGCTCCTACATCTGCGGATGTGCCGCGAGAGGACTATGCTCGTATGGAAATGGCGATGGCGGGGCCTAACCGTCGGCTCATGATCCCAACGGGATATAATCTATTGCTGGACAGCGAGCAGGCCGCGACGGACATGACCTTGCTGTGCGCGGCCGCTGAGACCGAGACCTTAAAAGACGTAAGCGATAGGGACTTATCTCACCGAGTCGCTGGCGCAGCTTTGCAGGTAAGCTCTGTCGTTATTTCTCGTTGTTTTACTATAAGCTTTAAGGCTTGTGCTGACTTGGGTTTTGTTTCCTTTCTCCTTTTTCTTTTAGACCCTAATTTTGGAAGTGGAGAGGGGCCGGCGTGATCGGAAAAAGAATGCCGTTCTTAGGAAGGCGATGAAGAAATACATGGAGGTCCGAAGCAAGCATAAAACGCTGGCGGACCTTTATTCCCAGGACCCACAGTTTCAAGTATTCCGCGAGGGGTTGGAGCAGGTGGAGAGTCGACTGCAAGAGCGTACGGCCCAGTTTGAATGGGTGGATGCAGACTTAATAGCCGTTGTGGCTCGAAATACCGAGCTGGAGGATCTTCTTCGGTCGAAGGAGGATGAGTTGGAGGTTGGCCGTGGGGCGATGGCGGAGGCCACTGAATTGCGTGCCAAAGTCGATGCCTTATCCGCCGAGCTTAAAGCCAAGGCAGCTGAGGTCGATGCTCTCAAGCAGGCGACAACGACCGATCCAGCCGACGATGTGTCTGGCGAGGCGCACGATATGTGGGTGTACGCCGAGGCCAGGTTGATAGTTTTTTAAAGAGTTGCGCGCCGTCGGCAGGGCTACCGAGGTGGAGGTTGAGGATCAGCACCATCTGGTTAGGGTCGCTCGGGAAGCTTGCGGGTATAACCCTGAATCCCCGGGCCCGGCGGGGTGCGCCTTTGCGGATGTGAATCACTTGGGTACGGGATCCTGGATTTCTTTGCTATTCCGGGCCGAGGGCGGCAGTGAACATGGTGACGGACCGGCTGCTGATGGTGAACCGGGGGCCGGCGGTGACCAGGATGATGATGGCGAGCAGGGTGGCGGTAGTTAGGGTGCATTCTTATTTTGTTGTTTGTGATTTTGCAGCAGGGGGGACGAGATTCTTGTAAATATATGTACATGTATTTTTTTGTAGTAAAATGGAATTTATGTTTTTGGCGTTTATGTCTTCTTTTTGTGCTGAGTCGTTGAGTTAATTCATCGTGGTCGCGCTAAGTCGACCTCGTATCGTAGTGATTTCAGACTTTTGCCTGTTTAGGAGCGGCTGCGTTTGCTTGGCAATCTCGATCGTGCCGAATCGATTTGTCGCAGCCGAACCGAGCAGGTTACTGCGGTTCTGGCCTTAGCCGTTGGTTCGTTTTAGGTGGCCTTGGCCTTTCGCGCCTTATAGATGGCCTTAGTCTCTTTGCATGCTGCGGATGGCCTTAGCCTTTTATGCGTAATGGATGGCCTTAACCTTTTTGTACGCTATTAGTGGCCTTAGCCTTTTGCATTTATGGATGGTCGTAGCCTCTCTATACGCTATTAGTGGCCTTAGCCTTTTGTGTTTATAGATGGTCGTAGCCTCTCTGTACGCTATTAGTGTCCTTAGCCTTTTGCGTTTATGGATGGCCGTAGCCTCTATGTACGCTATTAGTGGCCTTAGCCTTTTGCATTTATGGATGGCCGTAGCCTCGCTGTACGCTATTAGTGGCCTTAGCCTTTTGCGTTTATGGATGGCAGTAGCCTCTCTATACGCTATTAGTGGCCTTAGCCTTTCATACATTGGAGATGGTCATAGCCTTTCGTACATTGGAGATGGCCGTAGCCTTTCGTACATTGGAGATGGCCGTAGCCTTTCATACATTGGAGATGGCCGTAGCCTTTCGTACATTGGAGATGGCCGTAGCCTTTCATACATTGGAGATGGCCGTAGCCTTTCGTACATTGGAGATGGCCGTATCCTTTCGTACGTTGGAGATGGCCGTATCCTTTCGTACATTGAAGATGGCCGTAGCCTTTCATACATTGGAGATGGCCGTAGCCTTACATACATTGGAGATGGCCGTAGCCTTACATACATTGGAGATGGTCGTAGCCTTACATACATTGGAGATGGCCGTAGCCTTACATATATTGGAGATGGCCGTAGCCTTACATACATTGGAGATGGCCGTAGCCTTACATACATTGGAGATGGTCGTAGCCTTTCGTACATTGGAGATGGCCGTAGCCTTAGTCCCTGTGATATGCCATTCGTGCCGATTGTCGAAACGCTTGGTGTATCAGATTAGCCTCTTAAGCATTTCCGAGCATCTCCTTCGTCGCCTCGTTAAAAACCTCTCCGAGAAAATCCAATTGGGACAAAACTC